>JAIPRL010004245.1:0-39874 GCA_025469235.1 Pemphigus obesinymphae
TATCATTTGACCTTTCATGCAAGCTATGCTCCCCGATCGTTGGTCTGTATAATTGTTCTTGTCCTATTTTTGCATTGAAATCCCCTACCAGAAACTTTACTTTACTCATTGGTATATGGTCATACACGCCTCTACTCTATCGTAGAATATGTTTTTTATCTCATCGTCTTTATCTTCGGTTGGTGCGTAGCAGTTAACAATGACTACCAGTGCCCATTCGATTTCTATTTCAATACAACATATCCTACCATTGATTGCCTCAAATTTTTTCACTTTCGTTAATATCCTATCATTTACAATAAAACCAACTCCATTTTGGTGTTCAGTTCCACCACTATAAAAAAAGAGTCCAATTTCCAGTTCTTAAGTTTCCACTTCTTGTCCACCTTATTTCTTGAATCGCAACTAAATTCAGTCGATATCACTCAAGCTCCGATATCACTGTCGTCTAGTATCCAGCCCTATACAATGATCGCACATTCCAAATTCCAATTAGAAAATCCTTTAGCTCCACTTTCATCTGAGGCAAATTTGGTCGATTCGTAACCAGTATTTTTTCCGTATTGGGTGGTTAGCCCCACGATACCCCCCATTAATAGAGGGCCCAACATAACTAGGGTAACCGTGGGGTCGTAATTCCCGTAACTCGTAAGAGTCCCCTTGCGGATGATGTTTTACATTATTGAAAATAATCATTTAAAATTATTTATTCCTCTAAACATTACAAAGCCTCTAGAAATCTATCTATATAAAAATGATTTAAATGGATTTACAAGAATAAATTACAAAACAGTTATTGCACGATTTGTAAATTTACTTTACAAAAAATGTACAATATACTCGTATGTTTGCATAAAAATCATTTGACTCCAATAATAATATTATTACAAAATGTATAAAACATACAATATTATAGTAAATTATACAAATAATATTATTGACCACAAACTAGTATTTCACTAGTATATTAATTATTATAAATAATAGTTAATATATAATTAATAATTATAATTATATAATAATATATAATTAATAATATAGTTAATAATAGTCTACTTTAGGTGACAAACATTCCAACTCAACCATAGCTTACTAGTTACAAAAGTATATAAACCATTATATAACAATATTGTAATACATAATTTTTATGTAATTTGTAAATTAGTAAAAATAAATAAAAATAAAACTTTTAAACTTTGGGCAGAAATCATCTATAAATACTTAATTTACAAATATTTATAAATACTAATGTTAATAATCTAATTTATACTTATAAATAAGGAACGGGCTTTATTGTAATAATAAATTTAAAATATGCAACAAAATTTTTTATTAAGAAAAATTTAATTCAGAAAAAAAACTTTTAACTATATCTATGTACAACAAAATTATAATTTAATTCTAATAAATATTCAATGAAAAACAGCACTTGTGTTGACAATAACATGAATTTAAAGTCGGTAGACGAGTAGATGACGGTATAAATGTATACTTCACGCAGAATAAGATGTAATAAGAACCTATGGACGTGTGGTGGAACCCTGGTATAGACACGTGAAGTCCATTTAGATAATACCGATAATAATTATCGTCGTCGAAGAGTGTTAAATAATTGATAAGAAAAATTTCCAAAGTGAAACATGAAAAGTTCAATTTAAAAAAAAATCAAATAGGTACTCCTAAAATATTTACAAAATATGTATAAAAAATGTTTTTATACTCAAATATTTAAAAATTAGGAAAATTAAATCTTATTAAAATGCAATTATTAATATTAAATAAAAAGTTGCAATTTCAATAAAGTCCGTTCTCTACTTATAAATGTTACTAGGTAGGTAACTGATAATATTTATAGCCCCTACGTACTTACTAAATACTATGGCTAACTTGTTTTATTTAATGTTTAGCTCATCTTAACTAAAATATCTATCACTTATCAGTGCCGCAAAAATTGGGTATGCAAGGTGTGTATTTTACATTGCCCCTTCAACTCCTAAGGGCCTTCAAATCGAGATTCATTATTAAGAATTCAGATGTATAGATTCCCCATAACTTTTTTTAAATAAAAAACTTACAACATTTATTAAGATGACGGACAAAGTATGTGATTTATTATTTTATCATAAATTAGTAATTACGTATTCTCAATTTCCGGCTATCGGGACTCAAGTAAATTTGAAGGTTATGTTAACTAATTAGGTCCTGGAGTTATATTTTTGGTAATGTAGTATGTACTATTAGTTGGGTGCGGGGATTTAGTAGAGGGTTAGTAACCCTCTGTTACTAACCAGAATTAGTAAGTGGGTATTTCTGAATTACTCACTTCTCATTTTTTTAAGATATTGCGTAAAGCCAAACTTTTTTATTTGATACGCCTTATCATTAATATTGGAAAATATCACCATAGAAACTAATAACTGATATGTTTATGGGATACACAAACTATACTAGCCTACAGTTGTAGCAGAAATATGTTCTGTCTTAGGCATCACCATGAACATTGTACGATTATTGTAAATAATTGTAGGAATATCATAAAATCTTATTATTGTTACGTATAATAGAATAATTTAAATGAACTTACATGGCTTTTCAAGATTCGTGATGAAGATGAAATAAAACGATTAACTCGTAGATTTTTAATAAATACAGATGATAGTTTTAGAAAATGTATTAAAAATATAACTAATAATGAAAAATTATGATAATTAGAAAATTGAATACAAACTTTGCAGTTTGATGTTTCTAGAACTGATTATAAAAGAGGATTTAGTTAAGATGAATTTCATATGTTCAGATTTTAGGTCCAGGTTATCTGTAAAAATATCCAAGTTCAATTCTAATTCTATGTTTCAATTGCATTATGAGTAATCGATTGATTATGTTAAAAGTTGGCTACTTAAACATAGGTCTACAGATAAGACAATAGATCTCGTAAATTAGAAATACCTAAAATCAGTGAGAATGTTTTTTTATTTATATATTAGAATGATCTCATCCGAAATAAGAATTCTATTATGGGGCCGCAACACCTGCAATTTTGAAGGAGTTCTTTATAGGCTTTTTTTTTACGAAATTTCATGGAGGAAAAAATGTAAATTTATAGATATTTATTTTAAAATTAATTTAAAAATAGCTCTGTACTCGTGCCTCTTTCTTTTGTTGTATAATAACGATAATTCCGATTAAAAGGGGGATCAAATGGTGGAACATTGGAAAGTCGGATTTAATATGATTTTAATTTGTCAGCCTATCTTCCAAGGAATCAATCGAGGCATTTTTTTTTTTTATTATTTTTGATTGAAATATAATCAATTGTATCAATTGCATAAAAAAATACCAAATTTCAAACTGTTTATAAAAATGACTGATCAAAAAGTTTTGAAATTGTAGTACATAAATATACTAAATATTTTTTATACATTTTAAATTTCTAACATAAATTTCTAATTTAAATAAAACATTTTTGGCCGCTTATGATTACACTTAGGAAATTACTTAAAAATCTAAAAATGACCGCTTTAAAATACAAACTAAAAAAATTGCCTAACAAAAAAAGCTCCTTACACCTACCCAAAGAAGTGAATACTAACATTTTTCGAGATTATTTAATATAATTGGTATGGTAACGTACGAATAACCGAAATACTATAACAAAAAAAACAATCGTAATTATAAGAAATATATTAAATTTTCAATTCTTAAATTCTAAAATTACTCCTTATAGCCTTTAGGGGTTGAAAATCTCTAAATAAATAATTATTGATATGTGTAACTCAAAATTGAAATAAAAACAATTTCGATCAGAATCGAATACAATTTTCGATATATTTTTTCCTACATTATTTGTATTTTGTATTATGTATACCGTATATTTGTATAAGTACGTCATATTGTAAATATGTACAATAATTTAAAGTTAAACAAACGACTGTTTATATAAAATGTGTTTATCAAAAACAGAGTCTAAAAATACCTGTGAGAACTTTT
Organism: Pemphigus obesinymphae; assembly: GCA_025469235.1. Lineage (NCBI taxonomy): Eukaryota > Metazoa > Arthropoda > Insecta > Hemiptera > Aphididae > Pemphigus > Pemphigus obesinymphae. The sequence goes on from JAIPRL010004245.1 coordinate 3,991, forward strand.
GTGTTTTATTATTAATTACAAAATGTGTTGTACAGTTTTATTCTATATATATATATATATATATATAGTAAAAAATGTAATATTATTAAAAAGTATCTATGTAATATCAGTAATAACATGAAAACGGTTATGACCTATATACTTTAATAAACTATATACTTTAATCGGGTAAGAAATATTAAGATGCCTCAAAATAATTACTCGCACGCGAGTCACAGATTTAATAGTTGCGGCACTGATAACTATATAATATAATATAAATGGAATAGGATCACCGTGAAAAATTGTCCATGCAGGTTTTTGTTGAACTTTTGTCACATAATATCCTCAATGGACATTGGTTGTCAGTATGCTTCATGTCTCCATGTCCTGAGCTTTCCATAACAACTCCACTGACGTCTCTCCAGTCCATTCGGACATCTGCAGATATTCTGCATGCATGATGTACAGGTTCGTCTACGACCTCGTTTACCGCCTTCCATCTTTTTTTGAATAATTAATGCTGAATAAAAATGTTATAGGCATTTAACGAATAATTATTTAAAGAACGATATTATTATTGTAAAATGTTAAATCAATTTATGAAAAGACTTAAAAAAAAAAACAATTAAAAATATACAAGAAAAAACTCAGAATAGCATCGAAACATTTTAATGAAAATTAAAAATAATAAACACACGCATTTTGTTTGTTTAAATATTTTTCGACTAACTACCCATTTCTATTACTATTCTAGTCAGCCAGCATTTGTATATATTATATATTTTTTTTTATTAATATTGTGTATTGGCCAACATTATCTTAAATATAATATTATAAATATATAAAAATGATGTAACTAAATTTTTGATACTTTTTTCGTGGAAATAAATTACCTAGATGTACCTAGATGTAATTTATTTTTGTTACACTTTTAGCTCCGTTAATTTTTTTTATCCTTCAATTAAACTTCGCTCAGAATTGTTTTAGCGAAAGAAATGGGTTATTATTGCTTTCGTATTTAATATATCCACTACCAGAATCCTAATCGTTGAGGGAAGTGCTTCGACACCCTACTGATCGGATTTTTTTTTATTGTAATCACTTGTTGATATTATAATTTAGAATAGAATTCATATTTAATATTGCATATATATATAATTTTAGTATAAAATTAATATGTATTTATGTTAATTATATCCTAACTGTCTGACAAGATCAGTTTAAAATTCACTCTCCAAAAATATTTCATGAATTAGTAATTCATAATTTTTTTTTTTGTAATCACAGATCTGAAATGTGCAACTTAATTATAACCGGCCAAAAACGGTTTTTATTTCCGGTGGCTTCAGCTTTTTTTAATAATCAACTCAGGAACTTTAAACCGGCGTAAACAGCTAGAGTATAATTCATAATTTTTTGTAATCACAAATCCGTAATTTGTAACTTAAACATTTATCGGATATTATATTATATATACATTTGTAATATACTATACTTATAGTACTTTACTATACCTATCTGTTAGTGTACTATAATTTGTTATTATTTAATCAAATCGTTAATTTTGTAATTTAATCTTGTAAGTATTGTTTTATCTGCATATATCAATTAAAGCTGGATTTTTGATATATGATAATACAATTACAAAATAATTTTTAGTGGGTAAATGTTAAGTTAAAAATTCCGGATTTGTGGTTACATAAAATTACAAATTGTACCTATTTATTTTATAATTATTCGTGATGTGCTTTCTGAGAAATAATTTTGAATTTGTAGTTCCAGAAAGTGATTTCCAATATGTCCTGATGCATTTTATATGTTGATCTCACGTTTTCTTCATAGACAATACTTTAGATGCTAGTAATCTTGTGACAAAATAATATCCATAATATCACCTTCCAGAACATAGTTCTAGTTATGCTATTGCATTATATATATATATATATATATATATATATATTTATATATATGATTTAACATATACATTGGGGATGAGATGGATTGAGTATGGGCATATATCGATTCCACCAATATAAAATATTACAGTACCAATTCTACCATTACAGGTTGACCGAAAACGCCCATTCGATTTTGCTTGTAAAGTGTAATATATACACACAGAATAAGTTAAATATTAAAATACTGAATAGAAATACTATAGAATTCAATCTTTAACTTATTCTGTGCTATATAGTTGGTAAAACATATTATAGTACGATTGATATTATATGATTTACCTATGATCTTTACGTAATGTTGCCGCATTTTCAAAACTTGACACTTCTAAAATTTGTTATTTAAAAAAATATACGTTTTAGGTAAGTATGCCTACACTTATTTCGATTGTATACGTGCCTATAAACCGAGCCGGGTCACTCGCTCGCTTTGCTCGAATTTAAATCGAAAATATTCCCAGATTTACTGTGAAATATCACGTTTAGTAATACTTCAAATTGAATAGGTACGTTTTATGTATGTTAATATAAAATATATTGGCGAAAAAAAAATGAATATTATTAAATAGTAACATTGCGTAAAAATATGTACGCAATCGTGTTCCCAAAAAGGTACACGTGTACAGTACTGTACGCAATCATGCTTTACCGGTATATATTGTAGTGTGATACGAATGAAAAATTTCTGATAAAAATAAACGTAGGTGGCGGAATCAATAAGTCGATTTAAATCTGTCTGTAATGGTGGAACGTTACTGGCGAAGTCGATATCTGTTTTTCCTAAAAGAAATAAGTCTGGCTGAATCGATGAAATCCCGTGAGTATGGGCAATACCATGGAAGATAGATTATATATACATATCCTTCGTCCATTAGTGTTGATCAAAGATTTACATTTCGCCACAATAAAAACAATTATTATTATCAGTTACCTATCTCAATAAAGATATCAATGTATATATAACTTTATTCATTATTGTAACATAGGTATAGTTTCTTATTTGGTTGTTTGTATCTGCCCATATACTTTCTTTCTCTATATATGCGGTGTCCATATGTTTATTATGTAATAGATTATGGTCAAAGCATTCGAAAAGTGAATAGATTATAATGAAAACTCTAATGTGAATATAATTTGATATTTCTCCATTAACTAAAAGCAATATTTTTCTTTTCATTTTTACAAAGATCGAAAATATTATTATCATTATTTCCAATACATTTTTTTTTTTCTGAATTTTAATAAAACGTTTAAAAAAAGTTGCTTGATTACCTAATTCGAAATGTTAACAAAAAAATAAATAAATAAATAATTAAAAAAAATAGTTACTCAGCTTAGGGCTGTTTTTAAAATGACTGATATAACTTTATAAACTACAGCTATACCGATTGATGATACTAATACTGCAGATAATATTATAGTCTATATTATGCCATGTATATCTCGCTCAACCTATCTAATTTACGAGTGTATATATATATATATATATAGATATTGTAATAATATTTTCAAGTAAAAAATTGTTCACTCAAAATCTATTTGATTAATATTTAATACATAATTTTCAATGTACAGACTATCTAAATTTTGAGACTATATATTAATACTGGTATTAAACTAATGTAATAATGATTTAATATTATAATACGGCATTGTGACTTGTGCTAAAGCAATTCCCACTTTTTTTTTTTTATCGAATCATATACACATGTGAGGTATAGATATTGACTACGATTTACGAGTATATCTACACCGCAAATGTCCACTGAAGTTAACGTATATAAACCCATATAAACTATACCGCCCATTGATGCATATCCATGCAGTTACTACGTCTAATAAGCTTATCTGGAGTCCACCGACACATTTTTTTTTTTTTTTTTTTTATATTTATTCTGTGAATAGGTTTTCAAAACGATATATTTCTATTGTTGACTTGCTTTACATTTTTTATTAAAATCAACGGAGCTAATGACGTGTCCGTAAAAAAATTACGTTTTGATTAAAATGTGAAGTGTACACATATTATTTATACAGTGTAGGTACGTATACATCTGACATACCCGTCTCGAACAATGAACGGTAAAATAACAAGTAAACATTATAACTCGAAAGGAAATAGCTGGAGTATATTATGTTTCAACATTTTGTGGTAAAATCATAAAATCCGTTTTTATAAAATGTTGAAATAATTTTTGGAGATAAGAATCTATATTGTTCTTGCAATTCATATTATAGGTTTTTTTTTTTTTTTTAATTAAAGGCTTCGCGATAGCTAAAGTTATTAGCCTAAAATTGTAGTTTCATTAAAACAGCAATACATTATAATACATACAAAAGATAAATGTAAATAAATACAACTAATAATAAAGTTTAAAATTAACCAGATTTTATTTGGTAGACTATTATAATAGACAAGAAGATCACTATATTGGTATGGTCCTTGCTAAATGTATTATACATTTTTGGCGGAATATTTAGGTTTATTTGTGTAGAACATGACGTTACATATGTTGCATAATAGATAGTGAATTTTTATTTATTAGGAATGAGTGTCTAATGGTGTTATTTAAAAATCCTTGTATTGGCAATATCTGGGCATCGGTTAAATTTAAATAGTTTTGCCAATAGTTAGATGTATTTCTCTATGAATCGATGATACTATATTGGACGATACATTTTTTTTTTTTTTGTGTGTGTATTTCAGAAGTATTTTGGTCGTTTTGACGAATGCTTCATCAACAAGTTAATTGCCTTTATACATATGTGAGAAGGTATCCACATGAATTCGATATTCTAATAAGTGTCTATATAATTTCAATTTGGTTTTTAGAGCGATTTCACAAGTTGGTATAAGATATTTTAATATAAGTAAAACGCTTATAGAATCAATAATGATTAATATTTAATTTCAAGTAAATGTATTGGTTAATTTGATTGCTTCATATAAAGCATAACTTTCTGTGGTGAATATACTGGCAATTTGTGGGAATTTCATGTTAAATAATGGTCTGGTCTTTAACGACTGCAAAACCTACTCCATATTTTAATTTACACATATTTGATTAATTTTTATTGGACTATATTGTGAAAGTATGAAATTATAGTTATATATTTTATACCCATGGTTTGTGTTATTATATTATGTTTTTTAAATTCAAGAAGATCTGTAGTGAGTTTGAATTTCCATAACTATGGTAGACATTTTTAAAAAGGATTTTATTTTCCACAGAAATGTAAATATTCATTATTTTACATATAATATAAAAAGTTCTGGTATGGGTATCAAGATTCATTGTAATTTCGTTTTTTATTTTACTAAGGGTTTGGAACTACAATACAGTATTTAAAAAGAGCTTTGTAACCTATATGTATGGTCTGGTGTATTTTTTATTTTGATGCCTATACTTATGTATCTTTAATTAAATTATTAATAATTATTAACGTTCTGCGTGTATAGATTATAAAAATAAATTTAAATATTCCAGTAAATTCGTTTTGGTTTTGAATTTTCAAGTTCTTGATTGAAAATTAATTACTTTCCGAGATAATATACCGCATATTATCATTGGGGAGCTTGTGAAAATAAATTGATGTAAGTATAATACTATTATTGTACTCAATATATTTTATTATCGATGTCTTCGCTAGTCTGTGCAGCAATAAACAATGACTACGACGGTAATGTAATCAACGTGGACAAAGCGAATAATCACTCTAAATACGTATATAATCACGTTGGATGCGTTGTAAGCGCGTTTAGTGATTTGAACGATATATTATTAGGTTTTACAAATTATTACCACTTACCCTATCTCCGCATCATTTGTACTTGAGCGGCTCCATAGTGTATACCTGAATAGTTGCTAGCTGTTCGACCGTGACCATCAAATATATTCAAAATATTATTATGTATATAGTGTATAATGCATATACTGTAATTTTTTATAATAATCATCTACAATATTCAGTATCATGGAAATCCTCTTGGCCAAATAAGCAATGCTCAAATTTGGAGGGGCACAAAGGTGCAGAGCTCCTTTACCATACCTTTAAAGAAATTAGCCTCTCTCTACCATAGGGTGAGCAATGAGCAGACGTCCCATTTTCCAGCATTGAGTCCCCTGTTATTCCCACAAATTATAAACGAGACGCTTATATTATCCCGTTTTTGTCAATTATTTTTATAATTTGAGTACAAATATCCTATATATTACCTTTTTTCTAAGGATTCAACGATTTTTAAAAGAGAATTTCGTATGACCCTTTTTTTTTTTTTGCTTATTAATATTTTTGAATCGCCTCTTTTTCTACTGCTTTTTAATTGTCTAAATATGGTCACCCTACTCTATAACGAAATTCAAAGCAACGCGTGGAAACGCTTAGAATCAGTGTTTCCGGGAACCACAGATGTAAAAAAAAATTGCCCAAGTCCAATTTTATATAAATATAAAATGATTTTTAAAAACGATCAAAATCAGGACGATTTCTTCTCCGCCTTCTCTCCCAACTATTTGGGGTCGGCCAAATTTCAATGTTTTTATTCGACAAACGAGTCTACTATCTGAAAATGATAGAATCTATTTTTAGATTGATTGATATGAATATGTATTTGTTTTGATTGTTTGATATTTGCGTTTCTTGTTTGTGTTTAAAGGACTTCGCGACTGCTTTATATAATATATATACCCGAAAAATATAATATATCGATTACATTACAAGTATAGTTCAAATACATTTGAAATATTCTTCATACGATATCTCAAAAAAGTCATGAGGAATCTATTAATGTGTTAAAATGTGATTATTAGAGTACAAATTTAGATGTTCTGATGGAATTAGAGTCATCAATTTGAGTGAAAAAATATACATTTATTCATGGTTGGCAAAATAGATCGCTGACATATGCATTCAGGTGCGTGTATATATTCTCTATAGCTCACCATATAATCTTGATATACAAATGCCCAAAACTAATGATCGAATGATCATTTATAATTCACACAAACACAAAGTTATCCTGCGAAAGAATAAGAAATTGCCTACATAATACCATTGATTATAAATTTATTCATATAATTTTGTTATATTTTATTATAATAATTATAATACTAATATATGTACGTTAGTTGCGAGGCCCCTTAATGTCAACAGCAAACGATAAAGTATTCGATTAAGTATATTATGATAGTTATAGCTAACTCAAATTTAAATGAAAGTTTATAATTGTCTATTTATGTAGAATCCTGTAGTACACTACCTATTATATTAAAAATTATATGGAGACATTTTTTTTAATTGAAATAATTAATGATTACAGCTAAAAAATAAGTAACAGATTAATGGTGTAGCCACCCACTTACCAGTGCCATATAATATTGAATGTAGAATGCTATTTTTAAATTTCTTATTGAGCTCCACTACTTTTTTTTTTCCAATTCGAGCACGGCGTATAAGCCGTGTGAATATAACTTGTAACTCCATATTATTACCGGATAAAGATATACCTTTTTAGAAAATTTAAATTGAAAATTCATTCACTTATACTATACGACCAAGATATTATGTAAATTCCGACATCAGAAGTTAGAATAAAAATGAATTAGGTACAGTAGGTAGATATATATATATATATATATATATATATATATAAATTATATAATAATATAAAATAATTTAAAGTCATACATATACCTAACTGGGCACTATTGGAATAAATAGAATACTATAGAGTATAGCCTATTATATATGTAGTTTTTAATATAGTAACGTAAGATTTGATTGGATGTAGCGAAGTACGTAGGACTAGATTAACTATAGATCAGTGAAGTATAAATTAACAAAAATAAGATAAAGATAATAGAAATTATCATCAGCGGAGAAGACCCCGAAGAAACAAAATAACTGTCTTTCGAAAAAGTATAAGATTTGAAATATTTAGACGCGACCCAAAAATGATCGGTCACCCGAAACCAACATAGGTACCTATAATATGTTTCGATTTTCGTATTCAGTAATTATATTTTTTGACACGTTTTGGGATTCTTATATCTACAGTGCTTTGCAATCGGGTTCTCTTCGACGTCTCACATTAAAACATCATCAATATATATTATATAATTATACGAGTTAGATGTCGGTTACGATTGTGTGTATATGAAATAATAACATATATATAGAATAAATATCTTCATTTGAACATATAGTATAAAAAAATACAACATAATAATAATAATATAAAAAGCGTAATGTATTTTCCGCGTATTTCTTATTATATCTCCTGAGAAGGAGCTAGCGTTTTATTTAAAAAGTGTTTTTTTTTTTTTTTTTTTTTTTTTTATTCACGGTATAGCAAAAAAATGTGTACGTAAATAAATATATATTTTTTTAATTTACTGCTACCATCACCACCTACGAATATTATATTATATGCGATACGGTGTGTTTTTTTTTCACCGCTGTCGACGCCATTTTCCCGAAGAGGCGGTGTGAAAAACACTACGCACGAACGACTGTGGAAAATGGAAACGTGGTGTGGCGAAAACTAGACGGTGCTGACGAAAAAAAAATTGTGATTTATACGCGTCTGCGAACGGTTGTTTGACGAACGGATACACAGCGGCGAGAGCGTTTGTATAAGTATAATATGGAGAACCATCACATTTGCGGTAACTGCAGCCTCTGCAGTGCTCGAATATCTTCTATATTATGGCTTTGTACCGCGGTATATACTGTATTATTATACCGCTACAGTGGTTATGATGAGATCGTTCAGTATATATATATACTGTACTAGGTATATACTCTAGATAGTGCTTGATTTGAAGGAGAACATCACGGAGTACCTCTTTTTTTTAAATGTATGTATATTTCAGTGCAGTTTTTCTTTTAAATTTTCTGCTATGTTCTGTAGGGGAGGGAAATGAGAAAATTGATGAGATGTTGTTAATTTTAATAATACAACAATTTAGACCGTTTAAAAATCTGAAGCTGGTTCGAATAATTTATAAAAGAGCAATAAATTATAGGTGTTCCGCAAATTTCTTGCATGACGTCACTGCAGTATGTATATAGGTCCACTGCCATAACACTGCAGATATTTTCGATATTGGCCAACAAAAATTAGGTATTTAAAATTATGTAATATTATTATAATTAATTTGTAATGATTTCGATTCATTTTGTAATTCTACGCAATTTTCAGAAATTCGATATTCGAATATCCTGAATAGAGTGTATGGCGTTACGTCGTAGCTAGGAATAATAAATGATATTTTTAGACGTTTGGAAGTTTAATTTTCGTCATTTCAAATGATATTACATCAATTTACACTTAAAAAAATCGAAAATTCAAACTTCCAAAATGGATAGACAGAGTGACGTATACTAAAGTCACTGTGGCCTTGCCGTGGCAGAATCAAAAGGTAAATTTGAATATTTTATACATATATGTAAATATATATTATAAATAAAGACTAAATTATATGTATGGTATATGCTGCAAATGTGCTTTAAATCGATTTTCTTTTAAACGCTAAATGTATGTTTATTTTATGAAATGACGATGACGATGACGATGTGTGGTAGGAGGGGAGTGGTGGGGGACATAACCATCGATAATTTATATATATAAGACATTCGCGAGTCTTTAATAATGCAAATTTTTATTATACCTGTCCCCGTTTTAATTTTTTTCCATTACGAGCATTGACGACCGAGCCCACTGCGCGGCTATAATCGGCACTTCGCGCGAAAAATGTATTTATTTAAAATTTAAAATTTAAAATTTTTTGATTTTTTTATTAATAATTGCCACACGGAACGCGACGTGTGCAGGCGTGCGTCGATATATATGATACGACCACGATATTGACGACTGTAATCAGCTGTGTATACGCGATATGATGATCATATGAAAACATCGCCGTCATCGTCATCATATTATACCGATTGTATAGTATAGCCAGTATATATACACATACGCGAATAACGGAATAATTGTGCCTTATACTATACGATGAAAACATGACGAGAGCCGATCGGATTGGGTTCGTTCGAACTAAAACGTATAAAAAAATACAATGGGTATCCGTCGAATTCGTACTACGGGTTAAAAAAAATAACCGCCGACAAAGCTATAAGAATACAATAATAATAATAATATTGTATACCTGTAACTATATATAAAATATATATACGAATTTGGACGATAAAATCCGTTAGATGGCAGCACGGCGTTTTTCGCCAGATTATCGTCGTCGTACCTATATATATATATATATTATTATTATTATTATTATTATTAATCTATATTTTTTTTCACCGTCTTCACTATTTTTACGATGTAGAACGTGATTTTTTCTAACCCCTTCGCCGTAGGTCGATATATCAATGGAAAAACGATATGTGTTGCGTGACTTATTAAACGTCGTCGGACGAGTTTTTCGTATTTTAACACGCGCGTCACGTCCTATAGGTATAGTGTACATATAGTGTGTACATATATACTGGTACTGCTGCAGGTTCGAAGCTGCAAATCCTGCAGTTTACTGAATCGTGCAAAAATTGTATAAAAAAAAAAAAATAATAATAATAATAATAATAATTGTTTATCCTTCCTAACCGGAGTCGATCTGTTTGCATCGCGGAGACACGATTCCATTTCGCGGATTCCTGTATCGATCATCCGTTATATAATAGATAACACGATAAATCAAATATTAATCAATTTAATCGTGTACGGAAAAACAACTAAAACGTGTTTATTTCGTGAATATAATTGATTTTAATTTTTACGATAAAGCGGTTAACATAGCGTATATAACGTATACGATAATATTGAACAATTATCACAAGTATATAATAGTATTTATTTGGGAAATATCTGGATATATCGATCCACCATTATCGAAGTAAGAAAATCGTACGACTGTTTACTATTGTAATGTGATATACATTGTAATTATACGTATGGATGTTCATTGTTCACGATGTTTTATGGTCGTATCCATTTTCCATTTTATCCATTTGTACGTTTCTCGGTTGTCCATTTTCCTCCGAAATTGCCGGAAACACTGATAGGTATTCATATTTAATTTATTAGGTATTCATTTATGTTATATATATATATATATATATATATATATATATATTAATCTAAAGAAAAAGAAGAAATAAAGACAAAAAATAAATTAAAACATATTAATTAATTATTATTTATTATTGTTATATTTTATTCTCCCAAAGTAATTAGTCATAAATCTAGTGACTAGTATACTTACTTAAAATTTCAATATTTATAAATAATAAATATAATGCATATCTATAGTAATATTAAATCCAATTTTGTTTTTGTAAGTTGTAATAGTATATCGATGTAAAAATTTAATTAGTACTGTGTATTACCAGCTATTATTTTATTTTTATATAAGATAAATAAATAAAAAACATTTTTGGAGGAAAATGGAATCTGATTTTTCGAGGTGAATGGTCCCATTCTATTTTATATATTATTATGATAAAATCGAATAAAAACCGTGTAACGTTGCCAAATATATTTGTCGGAATGCCGCAACTTTAGTACTGAACAGTTATAATTAAAAAACACAGTTTTGAGGAAAATGTATTTGATATTTCAAACTGCTGCTAACCCTCAAGTTTTAATGTTAAAATTATGACTTTTAGTAATTATATTTATTTATTACCTATAAACAAAAGTACATTTGTTAAATTAAAAGAAAAAAGTTTGTAATTACCTACTCAGATCTGAGAAGCTGTATATAATTCCCTGCAGCTTACAACACTTAAAATATAATATCAAAAAAATTAAACTGTCGCATATTGATTTATAGCGATTATTCGTATTAAATTTCTTGTTTGTAAATTATGGTTATTTTGTAATTTTTATTCTCTGAATATTATGATCATTAGATCACAAAAACAAAACTGCCACAAACCAAAATATTACTAGGCAATATTATTTACACAATAAATAACACTAAACCGTCAACATTTTTAAATACGATAGTCTTGAATTATCAAAGCATTATTATTTAAACGAAACATAAAAAGCACTTTAGTTTACTTCGAATACCTTACTTTAGTAACATATTAACGTGACACAATTTTTAAAGAGTTTTTCAATTTTGGGCTGTTTATGGAAATTGTATATACTTTGTTTTACTACTACTAGTTGTTTTATGTTTTAAGACTTGAAAATTGAATGAAGGTTAATCGTACGTTTTTTAATAATTTAGGACAATTTTTGTTTTTTAGTCGTGTGTACTGTACAATGACAGTGAATTATGACTATTATACGAACATATTATAATTTATAACTCTTTGTGTGCATTCGATTTCTTGAAATGTGCGCAAAGTGTAAATGGCCACTGTGTGTGCTTATATGAATTGCAGATTACTGCTGCAGATGCCTGCAACAAGTGTTTATAAAAATATTTGGTTTTAATGATTAAATTATAAATTATAATATTTTTAAAAACATTACGGTATCGCACGAAATAAAATACGATAGAAAAGTTAAAAGCCTGCTAAATGATAATATTATAAAACCATAAATTAGAGGGCGTTAAAGTATTACGTCAGCGAATGTCCGACGACCCCCTTCTATTAAAAAAATAATAATAAAGATTTCCGAATTTTATATGAATTAATTAAAAATAAATACAAAATTTCGTTACATATTTCGAATTTTATTTTATATATTTTGTTAAAAATAAGTAGTTACATATATTTATGTACATATTTTGATGATTTTTTTTTATTACTGCTGACGTCAGCCTGGTTCTAATCCCCTCTATTTCCCTGTATGTATGCACACGGCAGACTATATATATAATATATATAATATAATGGTGAAAAATCTTGAAAAAAAATTGTTAAGCAGAAAATAAATTCATTCAAACAAATTAAACATTGTTGGATTATTATAATGTGCGACAATCATTATTTTTTAATTTTCCGTCGGTGCGCAGTGCATGCCATTTATACACTGAATCAAAGATATCTGTGATTTCAATAAAAATACAGATTAATTTAATAATATAATATACGTCCAATAAAATGTTTATTGATTTAGAAATAAAATATTTGTTAATTTAACAGTAAAATAACAAAACGTATTATCGATTTAACAATATCTTTTATCAATGTCTCGTGTAAAATAGTCCAATTGAATACAAATTTATTTGAATTAACAAATATTATGTTAATTCAATTATAAATATTTTGTGTTAATTTCTTTCTTTCTTTCTTTCTTCTTCGTAGAACAAACGCCCATTTGTTAATCAAAATAGTCAATTTAAACATAATATTTTTTCAATTTAATAACATATTTTATTATAATAATAAAATATGTATTAATTTTACGAATTATTTTTATTAAATTATAACTTACATATTTCGTGAAATTTACAACATGAATTTGTTATAAATACATTTTTTTTTATTAATTTAACAATGTATACATTAAAATAATAAAAATTGTATTATTTCAACAAATATTAATTTGTTAAAATTTGATTATTGCATATTGTTAATTCTACCAATGATATTTGATTCAGTGTAGCTGTTATTATATTCACTGTCGCGAGCACATAGGTATATACTCAAAAATGCACCCCTTTTAAAATCGACCCGAAGCGATTGCGTCTAAGCAAACGAACTTTATTGTGAAAGACTGCACCATACGGAAAAAACGAGATTTTTGGCAACATCACAATATATTAATAATATACTTGGGTATGTACGCGTATTATATCACAGATCGTCAGGTTGACGGCGTTTCGATGGAAATTAGTCGTATTTCGCTATTTTTATTTTATTTTTTTACACCGCACAGTTTATATATATTATATAGGTGAAAGGGATGAGTTCAGGGCCGAAGAGAAGGGGGGTAAGGGGTCGTGAAGACCCCTAACTCAAAAGATAAGTCGACAAAAACTAAGTCAGTCAGCAATTAAGTCGGTAAAAAAGAATTGGTTGATAATTTTTTCTCATTTAATAAATCTTTATTAGATTTATCGGCATATAATCGGAAAATTACGATTACAATTTATTTAAAGGACTTCAGATAATAATATTTCAAATCATAAATATGTATTTAGTAGGCCGTGGAAAATTTTCAATATTATTTAACATAGATATTAATTTAGAAAATAAATGTCAATCTTTACCCCGCGATCCATCGGGAATATTATATAAATATCGTACGAGTATATACCCGCACAATATTATTTTTCGTACAAATAAACTTCAGTCGATAACATAGATTAAAAAAATACTCGTTAAAAGCGATAATTTGAAAATCATGTTAATTTTATTTATACCTACTACCTACTACCTAATAGTTAGAATCTAAAAACCTAATCATAACCGTCACCATCACGACTCATGAGTTGGAAGATTTTATTATTTCTATAGTTTTTATATTTAAGGTGGAAATTCATAATTCGAAAAAGACTAGAAAAGGTGTTAATTCTAAGTTTTTTACAGAATTAAAATTGGATCAGCCAAAGTTTCACAATTTTCTCACAACGAAAGCATTTTTCTGTTCAAAAAGTAATTATATTTAGATATATTATATTACATAGATTTATGTAGGTATTGCCTAAATTCAACTCCTTAGAAACAGCCCGGCTTGCCGTTAAATTTTTACAGAATGCTGATTTTATATAAATATATAAGATTTGAGTGTACATTTTTTGGAGCCCTTTTAAAAAATAGTACCCTAGGTCCTTTATGTGCCAGACCGACACCGTAGGTAAACAAGCATAGGTATATTATAATTGTAAATGCACCATTTCCCCCCCCCCAGTCATTTTCAAGGGCAAATTTAAAACTACGAAAATCAGAAAAATTGTAAATAGGTATTATGTATTAGTAACTACGGTCTTTGAACGGACACAACACTAATATAAGGTGTCTAAATTTGTACTTAAAAACCTAAAATTTATTACAGTACGGCTCACAAAAATATGTAGATGGCATTTAACGTTTAGCGTACTGACTACTGAGTGGTCATATTTCGTCAAAACAGTGATTCTCGAATGACTCAATTTATGCCGTGCATTCCAAGAATTTTTTAACCGACCAACAATCGTCAGTCACTATCTTCAGTGTCTTACTGTCTTATACATTGGAAAAATTCCCCAACCTGTACTGAGATATTGTCACGAGTAGCGTTATAATATCACCCTATGAATTATGATGAATATTTTTTTAATGTAACGAAATATTTCGAGCGAAGCGTGAAAAAAATTTTGTAAGTCGTCATTATTAAGCACGAGTCGTCAATTTCATACATCACGACCCCTCACAAATATTATTTAGCGTCGACAGTGGATTAGTGACCTCCGGCAATGGATATATCCATCTACACTCCGTGGGAAGTAAAATATCGTATTTTGACAATAGTCTGCGGACAATATGGGACTGCACGGTGTATATCGACGACGACGATAATATAATATACAGTCGTATTTTAGAGATATTTATCATTATTATTGTTATTTTTTTTTTTTTTTTTTTACAATAATAGCTACCTACGATTTTTCGCTTTCGTACTGACACGAGGTCGGCGGTATTCACCCTGCAGTCGTCGCATTATGTTATACCTATACGTTAACATTGTCGAGTCCGACACGTCTTGTCAATAAACCGACGGATATATTTTCCGAAAAACCGTAGACGACGGACATAATATAGGTATATAATTCGCATTCGTATATAGTGGACACAATATGTCCCGTATAAATTGTTATACGCGACAATATATATTTTTGTGACCTTCCCTTATAATATATTATCCTAAAACGTACGTACGCATACAGTACACACGCACGCGATAGGTACTTAACGAAACGAAAAGGCAAAAACCACTGCGGTTTTTACCGGGTATATGTTTTCACGCACACGCGTTTGGTTATTCGCGTACGTATATAATAACATAATATACTTACCATAAACGCGGTATACATAAATATTTATCCAAGACCTTGGCGATCTCGTTACGTTATTGTACAATCATATATAATAATATAAGTACAGGTACACTGTATATTATGTCGCGAATTATATTATTATATTCGTATTTGGGTTGCGGAAGAACAGTTAAGTATACCGACTTGTTCGCGAATTATGGATTTCACGTTAGGACTATACATATATAGGCATTCGGTTTAATTGCCGCGCACGCCTGTTATTGGCCAGCTGTTCGTTTTACGTCAGTCGTCGGGTATAAGGACATGATCGTACATATTATATAGGTACTATGGATACGGGACATATAATAATATGTAAGTGCAAGTATACGGACGAAAAGCTCCGGTGACCGTGAACCTGGTTGTTGGTATTTACTGGCACTGTATATGTACGAATCTAGGACAAAATCCGCCCAGCGTCTTTCGGGTAGGACCGAAATCCGCCCAGGAAATACGATGCGGACAAAATCCGCTCATAGTATTATTTATACCAGGACAAAATCCGCCCAAAAATCGTTTTTTTAACTCTGTAAATATTTGTAAAAACATGAATAAAAATGAATTTAAAGTATGAATTGCATGGAATATTTTATTATTCCGACTATTGGTACATTTTAAAAATTATTAAAAACTAAAAAAATGTATTTTTAAAATGATAAGAAATTTTCCGGATATACACAATAACCATTGAAATTTTACAGTTTGCAATATAAATTACGAATACAATCTGTGTTGCTATACATTACTCCTAAATATACCTTGTGCTATACAAGCAATAATATAGTGCGTCCTACAACGATGCACAATTTCTTATCAATAATTATTGCTGCCGTCATTAGCACAGATATTCACTCCGGGAGTTATCACCGTTATCACCTGCCATTGGTACCACTCGTATTCTATAAATTATATATATCTCAAAATGTCATATCTGAATATTTATGAAATTAAAAAAAAAAAAAAAAAAAAAAAAAATTTGGGCGGATTTGGTCCTTTTGCCGCTGCTACCGTATGGATCGCGTGCGCCGGCCGTATATATATAGAGTAACGACGACGGGTTTCTCGTGTGTGCGGTCCGCAATTAGAGGGTTCGGGACCGACGGGCACACGGGCGACGGGCGGTCCGGAACGGTGGACAGACGAGTGAGTCTCATCCGGACGCCGGTGCACTTGCTGCAGACCGTCGTCGTCGCGCGGCCCCACGTACCCTTGGCGGCGTCGTCGGCGGCGGCCCGGTGCGGGCAACCGGGCGGTGCGCGTCGAACCGGTCTCGGCCGCGCCACCTCCGCCGCGCGGACGCACCGGTGCGCTGCGTCGGCGGCGGCCGGGTGGTGGGGCAGCACGCCCCGCCCGGGCCGCTGGGTGACCGTCCAATCGGCTGGACCCGGGGCACCAGCATCCAATCCTTCGGTCCACCTCGACCACTTGCACGCACACGCGATCCACCGCGGACAGCGACCATACGTCGTCGTCGTTGTAGTCTCTCTCGCAGCCGCCAAGGGTGCCCGTTCGGAAACATCTCGGCGCACTAGCCGCACCGTTGCCGCCGGCGAGTCTGCGTCCTCCGAGTATCTCTGCGTGTGCATGTGTGCGTTTGTTTGTGCGCGCGCGCGCCAGACCAAGTATTCGTCTCAGAGTGCCGCGTGTGTTTCGGGTGCAGGCCGTCTGCTGCGACAGTATTGCAGCGCGCACAAAAGTAACTATTATATCCGCACGACTCTTCCGCGATAACCCGCACCGGTGTGACGGCCCGCTCGGCACAGTAATGCTGTTCAAAGGCAACAGCAGTCGCCTCCAATTGCTTATCGAAAAAATACAGTCCAACAACAAGGACAACAACGACGAGCACGACATCGAAGGTATAATATATCACACGCTATAATAATATCGGCTAAATCGGACAAAACCGAAAGATTTTAATTCTTTTTCAAAATCGGCATTTTGAAATTTTAGAAACCTTTTTCGAGACGCACCATTTAGGCTAAAAATACGACTCGTATGAAGAATAAAAACGAAAAGGTTATGATGATAATATATATCATCTATAATACCTGTATAATAAAATACATTTCAAAATAATATCACAACATAAAACCATTTTATTTTAAAAGCCTATGATTAAGTGGGTATAATGGATGATTCTTTTTTCGTGCTCATCTGATTTTCTCTGTGAATATTCATAATTTTTTTGTAAACTTACAAGATATCTGTATCACTATATTTTTATAAAAAGTTAGTAGAACTTTAGGTTTTATACATTTTTTAAACGACAACCCATATGTTTATACAAAAGTTAATTATTTATTAGCATTTAAAGTTTAAAAGAGCATTAAAGAATATGTTTTTAATAATGTTGTAAAATAAGTATCTCAAGTTTATAAAGAACAAACATTTCAATTATATATATATATATTATTCACAGAGAATGCCTTGAGCAGGATAAAAGAATCATTCTGCACGTCCTGTCTATATGTTGTTGTTACTTATGACGTTGAGACTTGAGTCCTTATAACCAAAAATTATGGCTAATTGAGTCTAAAGAGTGCTCTATTTGAGTTTAAAAAATAATCTGTTGGCGTCCGAATAAATATCCAAAAAACAATATTTTACACACCTTATAGAATTGTCAGTATGGATTAAAAATTCAAGTGCAGTGTGAATATATTTAATATTACTTAAAAATTACTTAATATATATTATTATTAAAAAGTCGGTCAATATAGTGGGTGGAAGTATTTTGCTCGTCGGGTAGAATATACATTATACATAAACTAATGGTAGCTATATTGAATTTGAAACTAATGATAAATAATTTCTTTAGATAAAACGATTTTGAATCAAATATCGATTTAAAATATTGAAAATGTTATGATGGAACACATCATGAGTAGGTAGGTTTAATATTAAAATACACGCTGTGTGAACATTTCAATTTTTTTTTACATTTTTACGAGGAAATAATACATTTTTTCTTATTTCTCGTTTTAATTTTTCAGTACGCATTTGATAGAAAAAATCCAAAAAATTACATCCTAAAAATACCATTAAAATAAAATGGAATTAAATTGTAAAACCAAGATATCAGTGTTATCACTCGCTCCGCTCAGAATCTAAAATGTAATTAAATTACTTGAGTACATTTTATGTGGAAAAATTCAGACAATTTTTTAGAGTATTTTATCGGTCTCAATAACAGACGTATATGTATTATCAGACTGAATCTGGTTGTATGTATATATAATCTGAGACTAAACTGTACAACTGCCATTACTTCCAGATTCCTATATATTTTATAAATATACAATTGGACTCATGTCCGTGATTGAAATTTCTCAAAATATGTCATGTCTATATACTATATAAATACATTGCACATAAGACGCACACCGCTCGTTTCTTGAAGAATTCTGTAGAACCAAATTTTAAGATATAATTTTTTTAATAAAATAAAAATCTCTCCGTTTAAAAATCTTTAAATACATTTTAAAAGTAGTCCCGTATGAGTACCACGTTTTTTTTTTTTTTTGTGAAATCACGATAGTTATTTAAAAAAAAAAAACATCTTTAAAACTGTTAAAACGGGTTCATAAAGTAATTTCAAAGTTAAAATACCTATTATAAAATCAATAGGAAACAATATTTTTGAGCGAACTTGGTTTCCGTTTTGTAATTAATTTGCTAATAAGAAATTAATTATCGCGTGTTTCTGTCGATTTAATAATGTTTTTACTCTAAAATTCGTTTGAAAACTTGTGTTGCGCAAACGCGTTCATAGCACTGAAAATTAAGTCACTTAAATGTCATTTTATAATTGACTACAAGAACGTTTAGTCTAATTAATTTTAAAATAATGACCGTTTCTCTACATTTTAAATAAGTATCCCGATTATCGTTTACCCCAATATAAAAACGTTTTGATCTTTATTTCCAGTATGCAAAAGTATATTTCACGTTATTATATGGGTACAGTCATATTTTGTGCGGTGATCATAAATGTAAAATATTAAAAAGAAATGGGTACTTACAAAAATAACATTTGAGTGAATTGTAAAAATAAATGCCGCTTACAAACGATTGAAAGCCAAAAGATTGATATAGTTGGAGTTTTAAACCATTTTTCTAATAAATATTAGGATATAGATCAAATAACTAGTAGCTACTATCCTACAAAAATATTATATTATAATTATTATTCTCGGAGTAAAATATTTAGTATATTCTAATTTATAGCTGGTTTATCATATAGCACAATTAAAGGTTTATAGGCTATGTATTACACAATTATAGCGTAGATTAAATATACTGGAAAATGTTATCTACGATTATATCTACTTTAGTTGAATCTGTAGACACAACTGTTGTTTATATATAATAATTTATTGCTATTGATAATAATCAAACTATCTGTGAAATATTAGCTGTAGTTATTTAAAAATTATTATTATAACTGCAACTGCTGCAGTAAACGCGGGAAATATTCTTCGTGTTGAACCCTGCACGGTATAAGGCTCCACAAACAATAGTATAATCCAGGTAGAAAATATACATTATTGTTAGTTATGGAGGAAACGATAATCGAACCTTTTTTTTCATTTCGAAAGAAACAATAATATTATAGTATTGGCGGCGGAAATGAAAATCTTCTTTTTTTTTGGCGGAAACGATGCACGCAGCTGCACGTTCAAAAGTAAAATTTGTCTCCGTATGTACCTACCTATATATATATATATATATAAACAATAACTATTAAATGTTTCTAAATTATACACATGAAAAAATTAATCAATTAAAAAAAGATTCACCCACGGTAAACTACTATTAAATTAAAATGTTTTAAAATTCCGTACTACACGTGCGCATTATTATAGTGCACTGCGTACAATTTTAGGACCCTATAATGGTAATTATTATAAATATTCACGTATAAGTACCTACACCATAAGGGTCTAAAGAAAATATTGAATATTTTATCATTTTACGACAATATACAAGGATATTTCGTAACGTAATAATAATTCATAATCTCAATCTTAGAAAAACGTAAAGTATTCGAATACAAGTATTTGGATACCATAACATTTAAATAATTTTAAAGTCGTTTTTTGGTATTCCTAATGCATTTTTAAAGTAAGTACTTATTCCCCATACTTTTTAAAAGTATTTTTCACAAAACGTAAATACTTGTATTTGAATACTTACATATATATATAATACTTATATCAAAAATATAATAATACTGGATGAAATGTTTGTACGTAGTATGTTCAATGTACCTATAGGTAAAATTTATATTATTATACATCAGCACGATTATGTTAATGTAAATAATAATATAATATTTACATAAATATATAGCATAAAACATAATATGTTTGTAGATTTACGAAAACTTAAACAATTTTTAAAATATATGTATTTGTGTTCAAATAGTTCTTGGGTATTGGTAATTTATTGATTATTTTTTTTTTTTTTTTACGCGAAAATATAAATATATTTTCAATGATATTTTTAACGAGGATTTTGCATGTTCTTTAATCTGTACTCTATCATGCAAAATATATAATGATGGATGTGTTATTTTAAGCTGTGTAATTATTTCGATAGCGATCGAACAACGTCGTAACTCGTAATGTGTACACAGTTCATTATTTTGTTTTCTATATAAGTCTTATATAGAGCTTATCAGAGCTTATCAGAGCTTTCTTATCTAATACGCACTTATAACACCGTATTTATAATATAATATATATAGGTATGATATTATGTATTTACAGTAACACCTGTGGTGTTTGGGACAGGTTGTTTTGTAAACATTATTATAACAACGAATGTATACATACCTACCCATCGTTTTTTTATATTTTGTGACACGTGGTAGCTTCGGGGGGCAGATATCTCTCTGAATGTTCAGATCGTTACATGAACCTTTCCACGTCCCTACAAATAGGGATAATATCAAATATTTAATATAAAATAGAGAAAATATTACGGAAATCAAAGTTCGGACCGCATTCGTAATATAGTACTGTGTGTACGGTGCACATGTTATACGGTATAATCATAGATAATACACAATGGATAGGCCATGTGTATACAGTTTGTATAGCAGGTGTAGTGTTCCTGGACGGAGAAGAGAGATAGCAATATTTAAATGATATCGTCCATCCTACCCAGCGAGAAATGCATTTTTGTTCCGTGAATTAATGATTGCCGGGCCTTGATCTTTGGACAGTGATAACCGATATCTCGTGAAAAAATACAAAGCTTTTTACCGATTCTTTTTGTGTTTTAATTTTTTGCGAAATGATTAAGAAAATATAATTACCTAATAACTTTTATTACAATTAGGCAAGGTTGGCATTAACGAGTTAAAAGTTAAAATTAAGTTAAAAAGTTAAGTTAATTTCAATTAAGTTACTTAACGCGTTACTTTTTTTTCAGATTAACTTTTAACTTAATAAGTTACTTTTTTTTATAAAAATTAACGTGTTAACTCCAAGTTAACTTTATACAAAAGTATCTAAATTAAATTAAATTTTGCCCGAAGAACAATGCAAATTTTTGAATGGGATTTTACTTTTTGGTACCTATACGCAATTTTAGTTGGTACCTATCTAGAATAGCATGTACGTAATCGTTAAGAATCGATGTACCACTCACGCACACGCCACGACGTTGGCCGTTCACGAATATTGGGCCGAGCCCGATCTTTTTAACTACATGGAGACTGGTATTTATGTCCATCCAGTATAGAAAATATATTGAAGTAGTAGGTACTGCTTATTTTACACTAAATTAGTGTGAATCAAACAATAATGTAGATATCTTGCCAGTTAGAAGTTATTTTCTGATTTCTTATTTATGCATGGGTTTTAAAATGACGTGTTGTATTTTTATTTTTACATGTATACACTTTTCCAGGCAGAAAAAGTCCCGAGTAGTGTTTTTGAGCGTAAAGAATAACTATCCTTTTTTTACCTTTTTAGGATAAAATAGGTAGGTATATCGACTTTTTATCGTAATTAGGAAATTTTAACTTTTAACCAAGTTAAGTTACTTTTTTTCAAAGTTAACTTTTAACTTTAAAAGTTAATAAAAAATATAAGAGTAACTTTTAACTTAACTTAGCTTATATTATTTTAAATTAACTTAACTTAACGAGTTAAAAAAAATCGTTAGCTTGCTCAGCCTTGCAATTAGGTACCTATTGACTTGTAATTACTGATTTTTTACCTATGTCATCATAAAAAACATAAAATGTTAACCTACTTTATTATCAATAATATTTAATAATTGTTATCTATGTACTATCTATGAGAAAAATTAAATTCATATATATAATATATTATTATATATATATATATATATTTAATCCATGGAATATATAAATATTTGCTGAGTGAGACACAAGATTCGGGAACGTCTGATAATGAGTATGGGCTATCCATTGTGTATTATCTATGGGTATAATACAATATGGTTTTCAGCGATTGTTGGTCTCGATGTTGGGAGGGATTTTACGCGGGACCGAGATCCTGCCGCAGCACGTGCACCGGAACGCGCGTACAGGACGAATAATAATCGCCGTGCCGAAATTATCACGGCCTGTTTCGTTTCGTAATTGGAAATTTCTACCATTTTTTTTTTTTTTTTTTTTTTATTATACGTTTCTGTCGTTATTAAATTGCATTAATTTTTATATTCCCTCGAATACACTCATATAATTGGTATTTGGTTCGGCGAAACCCATCGATCCGTACGTACGCTCAATGTGTGTTTATATAAGGGACTGGCACCTTTCGATTTTATCGGTACTGTTTCCGATTCCGGTTTTTTGGCGTAAAAATTTAACGGTTCTGATTCGGTACCGGTTCTTTTTTTTAAAAAAAAAATATATGGTTCCTGTTCTCCATAAATTACGGTTCCGATTCTCTTCAGTTTCAAAAAGTTGATGATCTTTTCTTTTTTTTTTTGCTTATTTGTGTTTTTTAAGGAAGTATTTCATCTTTTTAAAATTTCATTTTTGAGTAATTTTAGATTTTTCCCCGGACGTCAAAATTCTCGGTTCTACCTCTAGTTTTGTAGTACCTAGTACCTACCAATAAGTACAGGTACGGGCTGAAAATATTGGCCGCTGCCAAACGGTAGATAGGTATGCGTCTGTCCCAAAGTTCAATACTATATTAATGATAGTCGTGGGCTACATAAAAACATAAATACGCATACTACGAAAATACGAAAAACTGGTATTGATTAGAATTATTATAATACTTGACCGAATTACAAATTACAATAAAATCGGAAGATAAGTAGCTATTATATAGATTATAGATCATTATTTCTATGAAAATTATATTTTGAAATCGATAAGGAAGAACTTTATTATTCATAGGTTCTGGTTATTTATTTAAAAATATAAAGGCGTCGGTTCGGTTCCGGTTTTCAAAATGTTTAACGGTTACGGTTCTAGAACCGGTTCTTTTCGGATCAGTTCCAGTCCCTGGTCTATATATGCACATCATTTTGAATTTTGAACACGTCGTCGTGTAATTGAAACGCAATTTAATTTTCACACCATCTCTCGTTTCTAAACGTATTTTAGATGCTATTGATAGCATTTTTTTCATCCAAAAGTTTTTATTTATTCAATTATTTCATAATTACCACGGCCGGTGTCTCCATTAAGAAGAATTTTTTTTTTTATTCTCTTTTAAATTCGTTTCAGTAATCACTCTAATGTTGTATTATGCCCGATTACACATCTATGTAACTTTATCAATGAGCGACTTGCAAATACACGACATTTTGTAATTCTTATATAAGTTATAACCAGAGTATATATTATGTAAGAACTTTAATACCCGGAAAAATAAAAAAAGTTTCCTGAATTTGTAATTATGTAATTTATGATTTATTATTATTTGTAATTATTAATTTGTAATAATGCCCTAAAAAATACCTGTTTAAAATTTAAAAAATGCATTAAAAATATTTTTTAAATATATATATATGATTAAACTAAATAGTTGTATAGTGATATCACATATGTCGGTATAATATTTAATATAATAAAGTGTCGAAACATAACTATTTTTCGGTAGAAAATTTGATCAAGAAGGTGGATTATTTTTCAATTTTATTTTTGTCTTAAACTCAATTTTTGTTATGTTTACGTACCTAACTATTCGCAAAATATTTTTAAATATTGTTATTATATAAAAATAAATAAATATAAGTCAATTAATATCGGTAAATCCATGAAACTTCAATAACTTTATAGCACACGCACTTACTATATAATAAACATATGTTGTTATTAACAATATAAATTAATACAAGAGAAAATCTTATATCCTTAAATGCCTATTTAAAAAGAATTTATTGATCATAGAGTTAGTTAAGGTTAATAAAATAAAAAATACAAATCTCCTATCTATTTTTAAAAAATTTAAATGCATCCCTAAAACAAATATCATGTTATCTTAGATTTCATCTGGTAAACGATTCGACTATTTTTTTTACTTAGAAAAATTTAGAAAACGTTCCCTTTGGTGTTCGGACACTATATAATATTATTATTATTATTATTTATTTATTTATTTAGACGGGCTGTGCCCATTAACAAAAAAAGTGTTACATGTTTTGTGTGCACAATTTAAACTAAAATACAGAAATAATATATATATATATATTATACAAAGTCGCTACTAAATTACTACTAATATATACTATTATTTTAAACACCTGTCACAATACTTATATTTAAAATATTATATAGATGTATATTAAAATAATCAATATTAATGTATAGGAATAAATCAATATTATTACAATTAACTAGGTACATAATGAGTCTATTAATAGGAGCATTTTTACTGTAATTAGATCGACGAAAATGCACATAAAATGTATTTAATTGTCTAGTTCGACAAACAGGAACTAAGAAATTTAGATGAGATAATAATTCGGAGCAATGTATAATATTATTTAATAATTTATAAATAAAGTAAAGATCAATCCTAATTCTTCGTATTCCCAATGTTTCCAAATTCATATACGATAATAGTGGTGAATAAGATGAATGTTGTTGATGATGGATCTCGCACTTAAAAGATATCATCCGTAAGAAATGGTTTTGAATTGCTTCAATAGCTTGAGTTGGACCTGAAATGTATGGAGACCTAATTATTGAGTTGTAGTCAAATACCGATCGAACAAATGAACAATACAGAGATTTAAAAGCGTATGGATTATTAAAATGTATACAGCTTTTATTAATAAAACGTAACATAGAAGAAACGTTGTTGAGTATATAAGCATAATGCTCATTGAATAGAAGAAATTGAATCAAAATGTACTAAGTCCTAAGTCTTTAAAACGACATACTTTATCTAATTCAATACCATTTAAATAGTATTTATAGGATTAAGTGGTACATTTTTTTTGAATAGGTCATAACTCTACATTTTGATGTATTAAAAAATAATTTATTCATATCATACCAATCATTAAAACTATCAAGGCATTTTGAAGTAGCATAGAATCACTTGAAGAATCAATAATTTGAAATAATTTTAAGTCATCAGCAAAAAGTAAGCAACGAGAATTAGTAACCTTAATATCATTAATAAATAAATTAAATAAAAGAGAAGCTAGGTAACACACTTGAGGAACCCTTGAACTAACATTATGAAAAAAAGAGCTATAGTTTTAAATTTTTACATATTGCTTTCTATTTGTCAAAAAATGATACTAACTATGAGTAATATGAATTACGAAAACCTAAACTAAATAATTTTACTGTAAAAAGTATTGTGATCGATTTTATCAAAAGCTTTTGAAACGTCAGCGTATATAACATCGACCTGATACCCTGCATCGAATGAATCTAAAACATATTGTTGGAAAATTATGAGATTAGTAATAGTAGTAGAAGATCTGTCAGAAATTAAACCATGTTGTTCTTCTGCAATAATGTTTTTTAATAATGGGGTTAACATTTTATGAATAATACTTTCCAACATTTTATGACTGATTGAAATAATAGATACAGATCTATAATTTTGTATTTTATTTTTATCCGAACCTTTAAAAATTGAAGATACATAATTAACTTTCCATCGATCACGAAAAAATCCTTGACGAAAGTGATAAATTGTACAAATATAATAATGAAATAGCTAACACAAATTTACATTCGGTAAAAAATATACCCGGAATATTATCTGGGTCACGACACGTTTTATTTCCAATATGGTCAAGTTTAGAGAATAAATCTCTTAAAGATATGGTACATGCATTAAAATCAACTGGTGATGAAGTATTTGTAACGTGTGCATTTATTATAGGGGAGGAATGTGTAAAACACTCCAAAATTCAGTACAACCAATACATATTTACTTTTTACAAATAGAGACCAATAAAATTGAAAAAACTGATTTTTAGTAAAACTTTCTCATTGGAAAATGTTAAATGGAAAAAATGTTTTTTTTTTCAAGTGTGGCGCATTGCCTAATTTTTATAATTTTATTACAATTTATAATCTTTCAATTTTTTTTATAAAATGCTCCATCACACTGTCAAATTTATTGATATCAATGAATCGTCAATGTAATATGTAACTTGTAGAATTTTTAAAAATCTTGTTTATTTGTTCTTTAAGTCACGTATTACTTAAAACATATAATGAAAGATTCAGTAAACTTACATTTGAATTTATCTCTTATCGTTATAATTTAAATACAATTTTTGTTAACAATGTTGTCTATAGGACATTGAGTTTACTTAAAACAGTACTGTTTTAACCATTATCCGTTCATTACATGTTTTATAAGATATATTCTAAATTTAACATTCAAATCCTATTTCATCTTATTGCTGTTAATAAACTTTTGCTAATTCTAAACGGTACTATATCGCTGTACGTATATAACCAACTTCGTATATCTGGGATCTAGAGTAACTGAGTAAAAAATATATAGTGTATTTGTTATACATTAAACAGATCGAAAAAACTATCCCTGGTCTCTCAATGGTAGTCGCGATGGAACTTTACTAATGACTTTTCTATCCCTAAGGTCTCAAAAACTAATTCAAACGCAAACTTACTCAAAAACTTTTCTTCGCAGTGCATAATCTTGTCAACCAATTTTTCCGACAAGTCGACATTTTACTCTGAAAATAATCTTAATTATGACATTATCAATTGTATATTTTATAATTTCTTTGAAAAATATATAGAATTTTTTAAATTTTTATCAGGAAACATTATTTAATAGAAAATGATATTACATACATTTCTGCAGTATCCATCTATATATGAGCACAATCATGGACGAAACCTAAAGTTAACATGGACTAACTTATTAGACTTCGTCCAAAAATAAATTAAAAATGTATATGTAATTAAGTAGTATATATTATTAGTACTTATTAAAAGTATAACCATATAGTTACTTACTTTAAGGTCAATGGCGCAATTATGATTTATTTTCCTTTTATTTTTTTATTATTATTTAAACTCTAGAGGCATTTTTCAACTACTCAAGAACCGTGTATGGTATATAAAAATCATAATAATTTTGAGTAGTAATAGACCAATATTTAGGGGCGCATTGTACAGTAATGCCCAGTGGTTGATCTAAAACAATATTATTTAATGATCTTATTTTCTCGTCAAACATTTTGGGTACGATTTATTGATATATTTATATACGATATTGACATTTAATATTAAATTACCTTTTTATTGACTCCAAATTGCATAAGTTCGGGCATCTGTGATAACGCTGTCCTAAGCCATATTATCAGGAAAGAATACGATTCCGTATGTTTTATCTTTATGAGAACACGATTCCGTCGTACGTTCATCATTGTTCATTGGAAAACCGACACGATTCCGTACGGAATCGGGTACAACGTTGTCAAATTATAGGTGTGACCGAAATAAGTACGTCTAATCCATATTTAATTTAACCTGTTGTTTATTACTTACTCGACGTAGTGTTCCACAATAAATCGGAAGATATTTTCGAATTAAACTGTCCGAGGGAGCCAAGCGAGCCAGTGACCCGGTCCGGTCTTTAGGTGAGACCGATTTTTGAGCATTAAATCCTAATCGTGGCAACGCTGCATTAAAACACCATACAGAATAAAAAGATACTGTCGGACAACGAACATATACGGAATCGTGTTCTACCCTATCGTCATATACGTCTATTGAAGATTGGCATAGATCGAGGATGGGCAACTCAAAGTAACTAGAGGGCCAAATTTTGAGACTTATAACGATTGCGGGCCAGATTTAAAGTTGTATTTCTTTATTATTATATCAAATAAATTCATTAATATACATATTTCATGTCTACGAAAAATAAACTAATATCTAAGTTGAATATATGTTTTATTATTGAAAATTTCTCTTAAGATACGATTTACCTAGCAACTTTTACTATATTTGAAGTAAATTGTAGTAACATTTCCGACGACAAAAATGTCGAAAGACAGTCCGGGCCGACTGAAAAGGGACGACGGGCCGCCAGTCGCCCATCCCTGGACTGTAGATTAGCGCACCTCAAAAATAGCGTTTATGTTTTGAGAGACGGGGTAAATACGCTTAAAGTACTGATAACGTACTGATAACGCGCTGATTATTATTATTTCATAAATGGCCCCCGTTAAACGAGCTTCAGATGGGCTACTGCCGGGTGTGAGAGACCGATGGCCAAGTGCGCGAGGTGATTAATGCGAGGGCACGCTCGTTTCGTGAAATTCCGCCGTCTTCCACGATCGGTATAATCGGTCCGTCACGGCCGACGTACACGGAGAACCATCAAGTGACAAATATTTATATTACATATATATATATATATTATATTCGTATTATTATTCCACATTTAAACGAGAAATATCGTTTCTAATTTTTACGAATAACGTCCGGTCATTGTTATAATTTATGAAATACAATTTATGTAATGTGATGCAATGCACAGGCGACGAACGTTAACGGTCGGAACTACGGTGGATTGTGGATCGGTCGCCCGGGGACACGAAAAATGCGCGGGGACGACGGACGCGCGAGAGACGAGCACACGCGGGCGCGCGACAAACGCGGAAAACGACGCGGACGCGCGTAGGCGTGTGTGGGGCACGCGTAGGCTACGGCGGAGGACCACCGCGGCGTGCCGTGCCGATAACGCGCGCAGGCCCTTCGCGTAACGATATGACAATTATTATTATTGACGCCTACTGGCACACGTCATTTTGTCCGTATAATAATGATAATAATAATAATAATAATAGTGATAATAATAATAATAATAATAATATCACTTAGACTTAGGAGTATTATTATGACGACTTGATGGGGTACCGCGGCTGTTAGTGCATTACAATACGGTACACGGTCGCAAACGGTCGGCGTCCGAGCATACTTGCAGGTCGGCACCAACACCTCCTAATTATAATATATATACATCACATAGAGTCACTATCATATACTGTATAGTAAGTACCTACTGATAATAATTATTATTGATATTTTATCGTCGATATCG
Organism: Pemphigus obesinymphae; assembly: GCA_025469235.1. Lineage (NCBI taxonomy): Eukaryota > Metazoa > Arthropoda > Insecta > Hemiptera > Aphididae > Pemphigus > Pemphigus obesinymphae. The sequence goes on from JAIPRL010004245.1 coordinate 34,480, forward strand.
ATCATGGGTCGCACACTACTTGCGTCCAAATATTAACACTGATAACATCAATATTGATAAGCGATAGCCCATTTGCGTCCCGGAAATTGGGCCGTATTCCGGTCGCGACAAGAACAAATACTATATAAAGTAGTAGTATACCTAAATCGTATATATTATTTAATAAAAATGCGTTTATAGCAATAATAAATCCACCAAGGATGCTAAACAATCACCATTCTTCATAATAAAATCATTCAGAAAGGAAAATAATAGGGATAATAGATCTACAATTTTTCAGACACCTAAAAGTTAACACAATGTTATTTGAAAATAACGAAACGAAAATGAAGTTGATAATAATTATCGCTGTGAAATTACGAGGAATAAATAAAAATGAAAATGGGATTTTTTTTTAAATAAAAAGTAGAAAACTAATTTATTATTAGGTGTATAGGTAATTATTTATTTTCTACTAAATTGTAATGTTATGTTACCTATTATATGTAGGTATTTTAAATATGAATCAAATAAATCAGCCCCTGGAATATTCTGATTTTCGTACTACACATTTAATTCATTTTTTTTTTTTTTTTTTTGAATGACCTTTTTTATTTTTCTCATCAACATCATAATATGTAGAAATACAGAATTGGCTAATTTGATTAATACATACTTTCTAATTTCCTACTACACACAATTTTAGATGCTGAAATAAATGGTAAAACGAAAATGTACTTATTCATAGTGGAAAAACTGATCATTTCGGAATAGGGACTCAAGTAGGTCACACATTTTAATTGATATTTTTATTTGGGACACAAGTAGTGTGCACCGCGATTATGCAGTACCGTCATTATGGATATGAGGTTAAATTTCAGGGACACGCTAACAAAAAAAAATAGGACTCCTTAAAATTGTCTTTTGTTTAAAATTATTTTTACACTTTTGAGCACCAATTAATAATAATAGAGCGTTCGTGTGATCTGCCACACGATTTATAACACAATATAATGCGTACCTACGTAATATTATTAAACTATGCGTAGTTCATTTTAATCGCTGTATGGGGTTTAGTTGGACCATACCACAACGGTGGGATTTATCTTAATTGCATTTTATATCACGTATCTCATAACCTATACGAACAGATTATTCCAACAGTCAATGCGTTTTGTGTTGCACGTGCGAGTTGTGACAAAATGCGTTAGCGATTTCAATTTACATTACACGGTTTCGTTTTAAAATAAGTTTTAATCGTGTATTGATGAGTAGTTTTATAATTATTTGTATAACGTATAGTAAACGTTTTACGTAGACTGTAAATTAATAAGATATGGTAGATAATGTATCTTTTTACTATCATAGTTAGATATGGTAGACGTATTTTTTTACGGTACATCACATATTGCACGAATGCCAATAATATAGTAGATACCTATAATTTTTAAATAGACACTAATATTATAATAAAGCTAGCTAATAAATAAAACAAGAAATAGAGTATCCTTTTTCTGACTTTCCTTTTTTCCATAGGTACTAATTAGAACCCTGCATGGATCGGGTTGGGTCGGGCTTGTTTTTATAAATTACCAGATTGGTCCAAGTCGGGTTAGTCGGTTTTTAATATTTATCGGGGGTTAAGTTGAATTATTGGTTAGGTTTTGTTCGGTCGGACCGTGAGGGTCAGCCATATTTTATTAAAATGTATTCGTATAATTTCGAACTGGAATAAAATTATTGATTTTCGGGTTGAGGTTGACCGTTCAATACGACTTTATCAGACTGCATTTGAATGGGTTGGATTTGATTGAATATTAAATACGATTCTCCATTGTATCGAGTAGGGTCAATTTTGGGATTCGGATTTGTATCGGATACTTGGATCATGGTGAATTAAAATTTCTCTCGGGTAGAGTTCGACCCATTTTTGAAAATAATTGCAATATTTGGACACTTGAACCAAAAAAAAGGTTCGCCATTCCTAATATAAGATAAAGAGTATAGATCGCGTATGTATTTGGTTAACCCTGCAGTATAAACATCTATAGGTCAAACCTTTTTTAAAGGAAGACCTAGCGTCATTATAATAATGTCGCAGGCTATTATGCAGACTTAAGATAAGTAAGAATATCATTTCTTTAAAACACTTTCAAATTTTTCACTCTTAAACACTAATGCACATATATTTGTACTTTGAACAAATTAAAACTGAAAATTTCTTTTTGGTAGGTACTAAACTGCAGCAGTACCTATATATAGGTACGTCAAAGAGCTAAAACTAATTCTGATCAGGGTTCGGTCAAATATAATATTACCTGTATAGTTGACAATATACGAGTAGGTACTTATACAGGCATACATATATATTATAAGCATACAGCGAAGGAATGGTCTGGCCTTCCTTTAAATATCACTAGTCAACCCTCTGGCCACTCCACAATTTTCTTATTGAAATACCTACGACCCAGGCAATTTTAAATTCAACAAAATCTTTTGTGATATTTCGTATAAGAATAAAAATATAAATTATATATATATCAACTTCTCTAAAACGTTATAATATTGTATGATTTTAATTTCCTGTATTATAGCATTTTTATTAAGTGCGCCATTTTTTATATAAATGGCTTAAAAAAAGAAAGGTATCAGAAAATGGGGCCTTTAAGAAAATGTTAGTATGGTAATATTTGAGAGGTTTTATAGAAAAGTAAATTTCAAGATAATTTTATGAAAAATGAAAATATAGAAACAAAAAAATGCTTATATACATTTTAAAAGTAAAATATATACGAGTAAACGTAATATATATTATATTATATAAAAGTCATATAAAGTATCAATAAATTGTATTGTTGTTTTTGTATGTATTCGTATTTATAAGTGTTTTATTGAAAATGTTATTTTTTTATTACATATTTAAGTTAATAAATTTGCAAACTTTGTAAAACAAATACAAAAAAAAATTGAATTGTAAAGAACAAAAATTATCTAGCGCCAGGGTTGTAGCGAAGTAATATTTTTAGTGGAGCAATGAGCTTAATTTGGCCGACTGTAATGTTTTTTTTTTTTTTTTGGAATAAGCAAACAAAAAGGCAATCAACTTTTTTCTGTTTTTCAGCTAGACTCATTTTGCCGACTGATTTTCACAACAGGGGGAAGCAGCCCTGACTTTACCGACAAAAAATGTATTTGGCCAACTGAGGCAACTTTAGAGGACAAGTCGCCTCCTCGATAGTTTCGTCCTTTCCTAGAGCTCTACGTAGTTATTTTTTGACATGTTTGCATTTAAATACCTTGTATGAGTTGTTAAACATCTGATTTATATATTTTTTTTTTAATTATTTTTTTTTTTTGCCTATAAATATTCTAAAAAAATGGACATATCAAAAAGTAGCTAAGTAAAGTACTAGATAATATTTTATATTTTATCAATTGGTTTTGTATCGTATATATCTAAGATATGTGTAAATTGATAAAAAAAAATTAGGAAAGCTATTGCATTGAATTCCATTGAAAATTTGTTTGCTTTGACATCTTTTTTTTTTTTTCAGACGGGCGCAATTTATCGTTTGGTGATTTGTAAATTATTATTATAATACTATTATATATGTAATTTATGCAGTCATTTCACATAATTGTATAGTTTTACTATTCATTATCTATCAGTGAAGGAAACATGCAAATTTAACTCATGAATAAATAGTATAGCTTTAGAACATTACGATAAAAAATAATTTTTAGTGGTTCAATTTTTAAAAATATAAATTTTTTGAATTCGTCAACACGTTTATTTTGCATTCGTCGAAGCACATTTTTCATATTGAAAATCATTATTTACTAATTCACTATTAAAAAATGTTGAGTTTTTAATATGGCTTAGCAATTTTGAATTCGATTGATAAAGATTGATTTTGTTAAGAGCTAATTCTTCAAATTGAGTCTATATTTTTTGATGGAGTCAGTGAATAGGTACACTTTATATCCCCTTATTTGCAAGTACTGATAATGCATACTTGTATCACCAATAATGTTTATTTCATAAATATCATAATTCACCCCCTTCCCTTAAATGAGCTTCTAATCCACCACTGAAACATTAGTATATCATATATTATATTTAAATTTAAGAAATTCAAAAATTAGATATTTCAAAAAAATTCAATAATCTTATACAAATAAATATATATTAAAAGTAATAAGAATATATCAGTAAAGTTAATATATACCTATTATAAATAAATAATAGGTATATAAAAAGAAAATGTGCCTAGAGTACTGAAATAAGGTTATAAGTAAAAAGTCATCATCAAGTTACAAATAAACAATGGTTTTCTATATAAATATATCTAGATAAAGATAAAATACCAGAAGGATTTATTTAGATACAAAGGTAAAAGACAAATTAATTTTTATCTAAATAAAAAAAAGATAGTTTTTTAAATTTCTAAACTTTTTTTCATAATATTTTCAAGATTTATTTTATTCAAATCAATTAGCTAAAATAATAAGTAGGTACACAATGTAATAGTATTATAAATGATAACTTATTTATTCGTTTATTTTGCATACATTTAAAATAACGGAATATTTGATATATATATTTGATATATTTGCGTATATTTTTTAGTAAAAATCATTTAGATCAATTTACTTAGATAGATGAAATTTTCGTCTAAGATAATCGTTTAGATAACTTATCATATAATTTATCCGGAAAGAATAATAGATAACTAAATTCAACATACATATATATCTATATAGATAAGTCCCAAACCCAATACCGATTATAGCGAGTAATTCATCTACGGATGTAGCGGATTGTTCAGTGGATTGATTAGAATTCAGGAACGTATTTTTTGTTAAAGCGCTGGAACATGTTGGTTATTTCTTATAACCACAATCAACCACAATAATTATCTTTATGTAATCAATAATCCATAATAAATATTTAACAGATATTACCAATAGGTACGAATAGTTAACAGTTTAGGACATAAATAGTACCTATTGATTTGTTTAATGAGTTTAAAATATTTTGTTATACAACAATCAAAAAATAAACGATTATAGAATGTATCGATATAATATATATATGTCTCGATACCTAGAGTCAGTGGCGTATTTAAGGGGGTAGTTTAACAAGTATAACCCCCCTCCCCAGAAACTTTCTTCACCATAAAAACATAAGATAGTTTTATAGCTGTTACTTACACTCAGTGGTGGATTTGGGGAGGGACGTAGGGGGACGGAGCTACTCTTCATTTTTTTCATGTTGAACAGCGTACGCCTTAATTTGTTTATCGAGGAACGCAAGGAACGCAATGTTTGTTGTAATTTTTATTTAAAATTTTTAAAAATTATAATTTATTTTTGGAAAAATCTTGAAATTACGAAAATGAATGTTTTTTTGTCC
>JAIPRL010004246.1:0-39847 GCA_025469235.1 Pemphigus obesinymphae
GTACTTCCGTACCTATTTATATCATTCATTTTGACGAAGAAAAATGGAAACTGACGTGGTCTCGATGTCTAATCGGTAAAAATACCGAATCGTCTGAATGCAGCGTATATAAATATATTGCCACCACCAGGTTTATCCACCGTATGACCGAATGCGGTTCGCAGTGACAAAACCGAACGACAAAATCGACCCAATCGGTAATTTTACCTATACGGTTCGTGACCGTATCGTCTGAATATACTCATATAAATTACATTGCCACTGTAAAATAACCGATACGGCAATACGACAGTTTCGGGATCGTGTGAACGGGCTCTTAGACGATCGAACTTTCTCTATTATAAACGATTCAGATAACGGACGGTACCGTATTTCGACTCATAATATAGATAACTACACATATTGGGAACGAACGTCTCAGTCGTAAAGAGATGAATCGTAGACAATGAAATGTTCAGTCGGGCGTTAAAACGTCCGGGAAATCCGATTCCGACCTCCGCGGCATAAAAAAAACGTCGGCAAAAGGTTGCAAATTCCAATTTTGGGATTTCGGTGTGATAGGACGATGGCGTGAAAAACGCAGAAACGATAATAAACGGACGGCGGAACGGTTTTCTTCCATACGATCTATAGATGAACACGGATCTTATACGGTGTGTACCTAAACTTCGAGTCTTCGGAAAAATCGAAATACGGAAGAACAGAAAACGGAAAAATCGTAAATCCAAAGCACGACGGCGATAAAAACGAACGGAAAAGAAAATACTCGCACGGCCGCCGGTACGGAAAACGGTCAGTGGAATTAAATAAAAAGCGCAAAGTTTTTTCTTCCACGAAAAACCGTCTATTCGGAGTTAGCATATTATATAATAGATTGATTATTCATAAATAAATATTTTATATAAAATGGTTAATAGACATCATGATTTTTCATAGAGTTGACAGCGGGCTATTATTCTAAGGAGTTTAGTATTTATTCAATTATTATGAGATATTTTTATGTGCAAATGTACAAGTTATCGACAGTCTGCTCAAAACTTTTTTGACTACAAAAAGTGAAAAATCGTGGTAAATATACATACTTTAAATAGTTTAGCTGTATTTGAAAACAAATTTAAACTCACAAATGTTTATTTAAGATTTTACGTGAAAAATAGTTCGAATTAATTTATTATACTGTAATTCGTTACAAGACGATTTTATTTTCTTCAAATAAATCATTTAATTTAAACTGATATTCCTACAAAACATAGAATAAAAATTAATGAAGTCGAATTAATTTTAAAAATTTAATTTGGACTAATTACTGGAAATATGCTTATTACCTTATTGGTCTAAATACACGTAGGATATGTTCACTTTCAACCATCAAAACCGTTTTGTATACTAATGTTAAACTGCAAGATAGCAACTAAAACGTAAAGTGTATAAATGTATAATATACCAATATCCAGTAAGTAGTCAAGTTAACGCGGCTTATAAAAATGAAAAAAAAACAATAGACACACGAAACAGCATTCTTCATTGTAATATACAGATGTTTTAATTATACAATTATGTTTATTTTATTTTTCTGTGACATTTCGACTAGAACACTTTAATCCATTTTTCGGTATGTATAGTACCTAAATTTAGTCAAGATGATAAATTTAAACGGGTCATTTTTCGACATTTTTATAATTTATAAGAAATAACTATACCGTGAAACGAAAAAAAACTGGTTATTACTTATTTCCTTATAGTATAGAAAATAATTGTTTAAAAAAATTGTGTATATTTAGTAAAAGGTTCAAGCAATTTGTACATAAATACATACTTTAATTTTCCACATCGCATCGAAACAGCTAGGATAAGTCATTTTTTGCTCACATATTCAAAGTTTTTCATTATACCCGAAAAAATGAATTAAATTAAACGATCGTTTATGATATTGATAGATATCCAAAGACATAATATAATGTTTTATGCCATAGAGTAACTGCAGCATAGACCTTGTAATTTTATATTTTATTAGGTATTATATATTATAATATACGACGTACGTATAAGTATAATTATATAAGTACGGGGTATACGGGGTGAGGACGCTAGAGTACTAACTAAGTAGTAACTTCCCAGAACCGAAAAAATACTTTATAATACACTATGAGAGACAGAGTATTTAAAGTAATCTTATTTTAAATTGCATGAAATGTGCTTAAGTTAAATTTATATCGTCAACGTTTTTGTTAAATCCGTACATTTATTGTAAGTTCAGAAAATTTTTTTTATCTTACAATTCTTACCTCCACTTATAAATAATAACGAAAATATTAAAATATATTTAAATAGGTATAGTCGTATACTCGAGTTTTAAAATGATAAAACAGCTCAGGGTAATAATACACAATTAAAACTTTTTACAAAAACACTATAATACAATCGCAACGTACGTGAGGATATCAACAAATATTATACCTCGCCTTCGGAAGTTCTCGCAAGTACTCACCGAGATAGAGCGAGACTAGCTTTTACCATATAAATTTTGGTTATTATAAACAGATTAAATGATAAAAGTGTGACATAAACAATTTTGAATTTAAATGGGGTGCAAGTCGCGATGCCGATTTGAGACTGCGTTGGCATATATTATAACTACCTACATAATATTTTATACAATATACATGCGCACGTATACGAACACATACACGGGGCGAAGAGGTTGTCATATCTCCAATCAAATGGCTCTTTTATGTTTGGTTTTTTATTAATTAAATTGTTAATTATGTTATGATGGCTATGCTACAATTACTGGAATAGAAGTGTTGTTACACTAATTCGGGAACGACAAGCCAAAGCTTTTTTTTCATTGTTCTAGTTAAATTAAGTAATTAATGATTTAAACGAAATAATTGTTATTTGTAATACTACAGGCACAACTAAGAAATCATTAAATTTTATCGTGAAAGTACACTTCGCAGGAAACTGATACCTAACATAACACTTTTTTGCGAAACACGTTAGTCTTCAAAGTACAAAAGTATTAGGTTATTTTCTGAAAATACTATTAGAACAACTCAAAGTCTCCAATCTTTATCCATTAATGGTATGATAAAAACTAATACAAGACAACGTTATTTATATTCCTGTGGGCGACCATGTATATAATAATTTTTATAAAAATCAAGTATAATATCAATATTTTAAATTCCGTCTTAGATTTGTGCCTATCTCGCCAACTCCTTGAGCCGAGCCTGTCATTTAACTATAGATACACTAAGAATTTCCAACTTAATTCAGTGACAGTATCTTGGGTTATTTTACGTACAGAAGTGAGGGGGGGGAGTCGAGCATTGTCCAATTTAGATGAAGAATCACGTGTTTTAGATCTGTTTACAGTAAATCCAAATAATAGGGGTTTTTGCAGCTTACGTTGACCTCTCAAATAATGGCAAAGAATTGGAACATTTGGTGTCCCGAAAAGAGCTTAAACACTATATTATATTTCTTTGCAGAAAACTGAATTATTAATTTATGTTTACACTATTTACTCTGTTATCTGGATTTTAGACGGTGATGTGTATTAATGTACACTGCACATGTATGACCAGGTATGATGTGTACATAACTAAAAAATTCCCGACTTCACGATCAATATAAGCTTACGGCTTCGTGGGGGCGTTCAAGTATTACGTGAGCACCTAAGGGAAGGGGTGATATCGTGTGCTTACATTTGCTGACAAGAAGGATGGGGAGGAGGTTAGATAGCCATGCTGACGTCAGCAGTAATAAAAAAAAATCTAAAAATATGTATATAAACGCATGTACTTATTTTTATCAAAATATGTAACAACGTTTTTCATTTATTTTAAATTAATTCATATAAAATTCGGAAGTTTTTATTTTTTTTTTTTAATAGTGGGGGTTATCGTCGGACACATGCTGATGTTATGAAGTAGGGGTGTCGGACAATTGCTGACAAGGGAGGGATGGGGTTTAAAAAGGTCAAAAATGTACTGACGTAATACTCGAACTGTGCCGATCTATGATGTATTAGAGCGAACGCGGTCCTCGGATCGATGTAGCGAAATCTTAGCTAACGTAATACAAGAGCTCGTAAGACGATAATATATATAGTAAATGCGCGTATAGAACGAGAGAGGAGATTACGTTTAAGATAAAAAAAAAAAAATAACGTACATTTTTAAGTACAGGTACTCTGTACTTTGAAAAATAAAAAAAAAACTATAAACGTTTGTCGGTTAAATTATTTAATTATCCTCGTATATTATCGCGGTGGCGGTAGTGCGCACACCTAAGCGCATCAGGATTTTAATATTACCTACCTAATAATAATTAATATTATTATCGTTGCGCGCGCGTTTTATCCTTTTATCCTTAACGACGGGCGGTGTCCCTTGCGGTTCTTTTTTCCTTCTCTCGCTTATAACAATAATGCGTATATTATATTATTATTATTATTATTATTATATTGTATATGTGCCCCTTCGATATGGCGACGATGGTGCTCGCCGCGTATATTGTTGTTATTATTATTATTATTATTATTCTCGAAAACTTTACGACCGTTTTAACCCGTTCATATATTCTGCTCTCCGCAAACTCCGCCTCGGCCGTACACATCGCGCGCGTCCGTACGCAAGTGTTGCGGCCGCCGACGCCGCGTAATCGCGACTTATTTGCGCACGCCGTGCCCCCCGTTAGTCGCCGTGATTAATAATATTATTATCGTTCCACTCGGTCGGGTCATCGCGCCGTCTACGACCGTCCCATACCTATTACGCGTTGGTTAGGCACACTCGACGCCCGCGTGTGTCGAACTGACGTTCCGATTATATACGACGTACAATATATACACCGTGCGATGATAGATACGGTATTGACGACCACACTGCATACAGGGTGCCCTTCGCCAATATTATTAACTCGTGTGGCTCCCGTACATTGTGTATGTTTTGGCCGAAACCAAATTTTGTGCGTACATATTATGGCGCCCGATATTCAACGATACTTCCAAATTGATTTTAGCACGAGATTCTGTACTCTACTATTTTTTTTTTTTTTCGATTTCCCTACACGTCGACTTGCTCCGATCTCCCATACGGACATGAGACTATTTTTACATTACTTTTAAGTCGTTCATGTATTACGTAAGTGCCTAGGGGGAGGAGGGTTTGTCGTGTGCTTACATTTGCTGACAAGGAGTATGGGGGGAGGGGGGGTTAGAACCCTACTGACGTGACAGCAGTAATAAAATAAAATCACAAAATTGTTTATATTTTTTTTTTTTTTTTTTTTTTTTAGTAGAGGGGTGGTCGTCAGACATATTCTGACGTAATAAAGTAGGGGAGTCGGACATTTGCTGACAATTGCTGATCCTTAAATCCTTGTTATATTCCATTATACGGGATTCTAATGTTTAACGTGTTAACTTGAATCTTACACCAAGGTAAATGCAATTTGAAATGAACCATTAGACACTCTTAGACATATAATAATTAATTAAAGTAATATAATAAAAATGATGATTAGCCACACCCGATAATACTATCCACTCTTCGCATTCTTATAACCTATTCATATCTTATTAAATTACCAACCATAATTTCATCATTTTTATATTTAATTTTCTATTATAATTTTGATTTTATTTTTATTTCACGCATTACAATCGTAACACGATCAATCGAATATCGTCATATTCGCCTGGTGTCGCTATACGACACAAGCTCAATATGACAGATAGAGGACAAGACGATTCAGTTAAAAACGTTCCGGCGGCATGGAGTACGCCAGACCGTATCGGACGGAGCCATAGAAAACACTGTTACGTCTCCATTTAGACGTCCATCACGGGATGCGTGTCGGCATTCGAACAGACGGGCGGCGCTAGAATAAACACGGAACCAGTGCAGTCCGTCAGTTACGTTTCACTTCTCGTACCGGTGCCCGTGCAGAAAGCGAATCGGCGGGAACCGGTTCGCGTGGAATTTTCGATCGTACAACCCGCAAAAGCGGTTACCCTGTCGACGAGTTCTGTAATGACCTGCAAAGTACAGCCGGTAGTTACACCGGAGTACCGGACAACGAATACATCGACCGTGGTTCACAATTTGTCGCCATTGCTGGATTCGTGTCCGGCGATAACTGCTAACAAGATACGTATACTCTCTGCACGTATAACGTAATTGCATCCAGCAGAAGTGCATTTTTTCATCTGGTTCAACTGTCTAAAATAATACAGCCGTCCATTAAAATAATATTACCTAAACTTGAATTCATGGAGAAATTTGTTCAATGTCCTACATTTATCTTTGCTATTTAGACATTCTTCGTTATACTCCGTGATTCTTCCTCATTCTTTGTTTCTTATAACAAAGACTTAATCCCAGAGTATAAGTTAAATATTAAATGCGTATTAGACTATTTTGGATAAAAATGTGTTTATATGCATCTAATTCCCAAAATTAACTAAATGCACATTTATGACTGCATATAAACGTGGTAATTAATTTATATTTGAAATCAAAAATAAATTAATTTATTAAAAAAACAAGATTTTAAACGAATTTCAATTTTAAAACATAATAATTTTACTTCTCTTTAGGTATTTTTCGATTTATAAAATAATATTACCTGCGCTTGTATTCGTTTGAGAAATTCCGTTATTTCTTTACTCGATATTCAAAATTTAAACGTCTGTAACATTCCATTCCTTTGATTGATTCCACATCCTGATTATTCGTACCTGTTAACAGAGAGATAATATTGGAGTAAGAGTTAAATATTTAATACTTATTAGCCTATAGTAGATAAAAATGTGTTTATATGCATCTAACTCCCGGTTGAACTAAATGCGCATTAATGATTACATATAAATGTGGTAAAAAGATAAATAAATTTAAACATTATTTGTAATAATACTTGTTGAAGAAAATAATTAGTGACTTATAAAATTAATACTTTGTTTAATGCTTAAAAAAGTGGACTGTATATATTTTATTTAACTTCAAAATGTACCGATGTATTGTGATAAATGTTCAATCTAAAATTGAACACTTATAAACGCAAACAAAAACCTTTAAACGATTCCAAAATAAACGAATCTTTTTAGAAAAAATAAATCGCAAAGACTGTAATATCGAATTCACTGATTCGGGGCATCACGGTCTAAAAATTATCCAGCAATCTACCATGTTGAAACCATCACCGCGAACGTGGATCTCGCTTTTTGTGTTTTCCGGACCAAATTCTAAGGAATTATTATTATGAAAAATTAGGATTTTTGTTTTTTTTTTTTTTTTGGTGGGGGTGAGGCGGCTGTATTATTTTGGACAGTTGAACCAATCGAAAAAAATGCACTTCGGCGCAACTACCCGATGCAATTTCATCCTTGCTAGCAGTCACGAATCCAGTAGTAACAATGAATTGCGAACCAAGGTCACTGGATTCGTTGACCGGTGTAACTACCTGCTGTACTTTTCAGGTCACTACAGATCTCGTTGACGGGGTAACAGCTTTTATCGGCTCTGCCGATCCCGCGGGAACCGGTTCCCGCCGATCCACTTGCTGCACGGGCACCGGTACGGGTAGTGAAATGATAACGGAAGGGCTGCACTGCGGTCCCGTGTTTTCTCTCCCGCCGCCCGTCTGTTCGAACGCCGACAGACATGCATCCCGCGATGGACGTCTAAACGGAGACGTAACAGTGTTTTCTATGGCTCCGTCCGATACGGTCTGGCGTACTCCACGCCGCCGGAACGTTTTTAACTGAATCGCCGTGTCCTCTACTTGTCACATTGACTTCGTGTCGACAGAGCTCCAGGCGAATATGACGATATTCGATTGATCGTGTTACGATTGTAATGCATGAAAATCAATCAATCGCACGTGAAACATTGTTTCGTACACGAAATAAACAATAATTTTCGTATCCATTTAAACGACCTATTCAGTTGTACATTTTCATTATTCGAGCCACCATACGTTATATACCTATATATAATATATAATGTTATGAAATTTGATTAGCCAGTCAAAAAAAAAAAAAAAAAAAAAACAATATTTAGATATATACCAGCTGCTATCATATAACATCGGGTTTCGAGTAAATAATTAGTGTGCATACAAGTACATATACTGTATCAGGATCGATCTCTCCTTTGAGTTTTTTTTTTTTTTTCTCGTCATTATTTGAGGAGTACAAAATTGAATTTGAACAGAGATTAACTCTTTATTTTTTCAATTATACCTATTCGCCCACCTCCCCCACTTTTAATTATCGAGCTTCAGATTCGCTTCCGCCGTATATACTATGGAATGCTCTAAGTGGCCCTAACTATACCAAGTTTTTTCTCATCATTTTTCTTTCCTAACTATCTTTAAAATGAAATCATTTTCGTACGCGTAAAATTTAATGATTTTAGTTGGTTTAGTATTTTGTCAATTTCTTTTATGTTATCCTACAAAGGGAGTTATATTTGAGAAGTCTAGGATTCTAGGTATACTCGTAAGTTCATAAATAACAAAGATCTAAAAATATATTTGGTATATTATAAAATAATTAATATATATTCTCGGTAGAACTTCACTAAATATATTCTGGCTACTCCTGAATTATAAAGTCATTAGTGACTATGGACAACAGTTGTAAACGATCGTAAACTTTGTATAGATACCTAAAATATGTTAAATTATACTGATTTTATTGTTGAGATAATGATGAAACAATATAAAGCTATTTTCAAGTTAAATTTAATTAAAAATTATATATTTAATTTTAAATTTTATGATAAATCCATTTGCCAATACTTTCAGAAAAGAATTACTTAAAAAATAGAAAAATGTCTCAAAAAGATTTTGTTATTAAAACAATATAATATATGGAGGATTTGTGACACGCGTTCGTAACTAAAAGCGTCGCATCAAATATTCCAAAAAAAAGATAAAAAATTCTATGTAACTCGGAGTCCTAATTATTATTATTATACGTGTACGTGTGTATTGTATGTCGTATAGGTGTAATAAAATTTGAATACATTTCGATTAACTAGAAAATACTTGGATTTCGATAAAAAAAAAAAAAAAAAAAAACTAGAAAAACCAGAAAAAATTCGCGAAATCGTTCGCTCCGTACGTGTTTACTATACTATTTGGATTTTGGTTTATTATAGAAATAAACTTAATAGAAAGATAAGTTAATGGAATAATGCGAATTTGAACTAACCGAATTAATTATAGTTAATGACAAAAAACAATATTAATCATTTAGTTTAGCTAAAAAATGATGAAATATTATGATATTTTCAATTTCCTATTTCACTAATTCGCTATAGTTCCCTTAAAACCTTTGCGACACGAGTTTTCAATTATGAGCTTATCCCCACAGATTTGCACCGAAAACCTAAGGCACCCTAAACACACTCGGCGAGAGACGGTAATAGACGACGTAGGTACTATATTATTATATAAAAGTGTGAGCTCGCGGAGTAGAAAGGATTAATTAATTGGTCTGAATTAGCCAGCCAGGCGCATACGTGCGACGTGACTGTACTCTGTGGACGCGACGTATTGCGTTGTTGATATGTTCACCTTTCACCCCGTTCCCCACCATATGTACCATGGTACCGTATACGACTGTTTCCTCCAAGTCCTCGGAGCTACTTTGCCGCCCTCGTTTGTCGCCCTTCGTCATTGCCACCCAACACTATTTATATACGTTAGCCAGATCGGTCTGTCCGCCCACACCAACCCTTTTCTCCGTAACTTTCCTCCTCCATGCGCACCGCTCGCCGTGCCCGGTATGAAAATATTATGGCCATCTTGTTATGAAAATGTTTCGAAATAAAAACGTAATTTTGCACGGACAGAAATGGAGTGTTATAAGTGCATTGTTATTCGATACGAGTTGCGGATAAAAGGTACTTTTAAAACGAAAATTCGATGACCGATTCGTTTTATTGGCAGTAAATACAACGATATCATACAAAGAGTGCTGTCAATAGGAAAAATGTTCTATAATTCGATCAGTGTTTGGAATGCGCACGATCATGGAAAGTTTCCATCTATTTTACACATTACCAACATTGAAAAGTTGAATGTGAGTATGAAATAGTTCTGTCTATGAAACGAATTTGATTTCATTTGGATACACTGTAAATGACGAATTAATAATTTATAAGTACTGTTACAAATGTAACTTAATACGACATCTATATAAAGATATATTTTGAAATCCAATTTATTTAGTGTTAATTAAGTATTTAAAAATGCATAGTCAATTTGAACTTCTCAACAAAATATTAACATAAATAAATATTTTTAAATATTATCAGATATCGGTAATATTGGAGCAACTATTTATATTATATTTACATATAATAATACGTATTATAGTATAATAGACCATAGATTTACCTTGTACTAGTAAAATGTCTACGATTAATGTAAAAATATTTGGTATTCTCGATACGAACTTTTTTACCTAGTTTAATATATGATGGTAAAAAAAGTAATAATAGTAAAATGTATGTAAATTTATATGTATAAATTAAATAAATACTCATATATATATATATATATTATACCTACCAGTAGTATATTTTTGTAGACAAAATTAATGAAACATTTGAAAATTAAATTGACAAATCTAAAGAAAATAAGCTATGAGCTAGGTATAATGATTTTTTTAATTAAATGATTTCCTTTTCGAAATATAATATAAATATTTTAAATTTATTATAAATCATCATTTTTATTTCTATTTTTAAAATAATCCTATTACATTGATCTTTATTCAACATTATTTTAACATGTAATACAGATTTTATCTTAAGTAATAAATTCTACAATTTACAATCTTTCTAGAATATATTACAGTAGGTATATAAAAATAATATACATATGCGAACCCGTGTCTGTTTTGACAAGATCTATATACAAATATGGCCCCCGCAAAATCCTTTGTTTCCAGCCATGACGTTTTCTAAGGGATTATATGTGTAGTTAGGATGTTCTTATACTGATGGACAAGTCCTTTTATACCCTCTCTCTCCTCGATTTATACATACATTCGATAATAATAGCGTAAAACCGTACCAAAAGTCAAAACGACAAACAATGTCATTAAAGGCAAGTATATAATAGATAAAAAAAAATGTACATAACTACAGGTATATAGTCAATAAAATTATAGGTATTTCTAACAGATATATTAATATATTTAATAAAGGTCAGTGGCGATAACGTCAAAACCATTTATAAACATCACAAGCAATCAATATGCAGTTGATATTATAACAGATAATAATAATTGCACTTTTGTAAAAAATACTTTTTAAATTAATTTAAAATTGAAATACCTACTCAGAGAAAAGTATTTAACTACAAATACGAAAGCTTTTACAATATTACTTAAAAACACATTTAAATAGTGCAGGTAATCAATAATCATTTAAGTCCCTTTTTTTTTTTTGAAAACCGAACACCAATTTCTGGTTTTTATTTTTAAATCTAAGGAACAGTCATCGATAACCAGTAATCCAAAATAATATTTTGGCTCTTTAAATATACCGACAATTATTTTAGGACATTACCGGTAATTATAGTAGAAGAAATTACTCAGGTAAAAGTAATAATAAAAAATCATTTATCCTTCTACAAAAATTAAAAAAAAAAAAATATATATATATATATATATACCTATATATATGTTATTAATATTATTTGTTTCATTTATCTTATGATATTGTTTATACATACAATTTATATTTAAAACAATTATATAATTATAAACTAAGGAAGTCGTTGAAGAAAATAAATGTAGTAAGTATGCCAGCATCTCTATTCTGTAACTCGATACTGTTTTAACGAATTAATTCGATAAGTACTTCTTATCGAAATTTTTTAAATGTATCGAATTTTGTTATCGACTCTGTGATTTTGTAAATGACTCTTTCAATGCCTACAAAATATATTACACACAAGTCGATAAGAAACCGACACCTAACGAAAATTTTCTGGGAGATTATAAATCTTGTCCAAAAACAGCGCATAAAATATAAGCGAATATTTATAATTTTATGTATATTGTATCCGATGTTACAACATTTAAAAACTTTAGTATAATATTATAATATTAATTATATGGTATTCAATAACCAATATTCAATATATATATTTAACAAAACTTTTATTTTAATTATTATAAGAATTATTTTATAATTTTATGAATAATAATTTTATATTTTTATGAAGAGAACGGCTTCTAATTCTGTGTACCTAGTACCGGCTTTATAAATTTATAATTAATAATCAACTATCTACTTGTACTTTTTATAAAACACAGTTTTTTCATTGTATGTATTCGTTTAAAATAATATATAATATTATTAGTTAAATGCCTCAATTTTCCTGAATCTTTCTTTTAAGACCACCAACTCCCGACCCAAAAAGTACAACGCCATAATTTAGAAAAAAATATTTATATAAACATTAAACACTATGATATAATAATATTCATACTTCATAGGTAAATCATCTAACTCATGATTTTAGGTCTTCCCTATGATATTGATTTAAAGATGGTAAAATGAATTAAAACTTAAGATATCCAACATTGAAAAGTAGTCGACAATATTACACTATTCTGTGTACTGTGTAGCCTATATTAATTTAATTTTTTTTTTATACTTCATATATTATATTTTAATATGCTTTAATTGTGTATACCTACCTAGAATAATTATCAAAATATAAGTGAATTCAAAATTCCGGCATCAGAAAGCAGAGACAGAGAAGATGGCCATGAGTAGTCATCAATTGTATAAAAGTTTTAAAAGTCCATTTAAATTTTAATTAACCATTTAAAAATAAATTGGTCATAGTCCCTCCACTGGGAGATTTCTACAATTCTGTCACATCTGCCCTGTATCTCATAGCTATTATTTATTCTTATTATTCCTCGTGTAATAGATTATTTAAAAAAATATATAAAATAAAAATAAACTATTTAAAAAAATCGAGTAACCGTTCTTAAAAAATAGATTATTTAGTATGTAAGTTAAGCCGAAAATCGATTATTTTAAAAATTAGGAAGCGATTTTAAACCGATTATTAGTAATCTATTATTTTTTGAATATTCAATGAACTGTGTATCAATATATAGGTAAATAAAAACCCACTTAATATAGGTTACCGGTTCTCAATATTTTTCCGGTCACCGCTTTTCTTAAGAGCAGTTTTAAGCCCTGATTTAAATTTTTATTTTTATCTTTAATACAATTATTTGATAACAATATAATAGAATAAAATTATATATAATAAATACAATAACTTTTAATTAAAGTTAATTTAATATAAAATATTAAAAATATTGGAACACTTTTTTATTCTTTCTAAAAGCATTTATGCCAAGGGGAATACAAAAGAGGGAAAAAACAGCCAAAATCTTAAAACTTTAGATATAAGTAGTTGATAATAACAATAATGAAAATATATTTTGTATATTTGAATCAAACTAAAAGTACAAATTATAAAAATAAATAATATATAACAATTATATAGATTTCTAGTATTTAAATAGACTACTATAGTTAAAAAGAATATTTTACAAAGAATTATCAATACCTATTTAAAAATTTATAATTTCATTATAATCACATAATATGTCTAGAATTTGTCCAAAACTCGTAAATTACTCCAGAATATTTTGAATTGTGTGACTTTTTCAAAGTCATTATTATACATTATAATATTATTCATTTCATTTTTTTTGAAATTAAAAATATTAAAGGTGAATTATTTTTAATTATATTTTTGCATTTCATTTCGACACATTGCTAAGAATCTAAAAGAATATACTTTATGATTTACACGTCATATTTCCCCTTTACACACGAGTTTCGGCGTATTATACTTTTGAAATCAAACATGTATTTTAGTAAGTAATTATTTTTTATACTAAAACAAACCAATGTTGTTTATTCAAATGTCTCTAATAGTTTACAATAATATCTTTCGGAATTACAATTATTTTATACGGAATAATGGCTAAAATAACATAATTTTATACGACAAAAATATGAAAAAAATGTTCAGTGTAATTATTACATATAATATCCATTTTAACATACATTTGCATTACCTATATATTATTATGATTAATATAGCTGGCAGAGATAAAATTTGAAGCGGGTTTAAAATGTTTGGCGTGAGGAACACATTTGTCAGTGCCATATCATTCCACAGTGAAGTCTATGCAGAGTCCGGGCCTGAATATGACATGTGAATATCCATTACATACATTATTTTAATTAGACAAATGCATTTTATCGACATGTATACCCGTTGAAAAGCTATATAATCTCGAATCATATCGACTGCTAAACATAAATTTGATTACAACTTTATCGCCAACTTTTATTGTAATATACAAAACGAAAAATAATATTTCAAAATAGAATTACTGATATTATATTATAATTTAATTATCAAGTAAATTCTCATAAACATTGATTTTTCATGTTTATTTTTAAGTGTAAGTCGATGGGAAGATTTAAATTGTTACGTCAACATTCGTATTTACAGTGTCATCGGAAATTTAGAACATTTGCAACATGAAAAGAACATAAATAGCTGCAATTCTCATTAAAACATTTGAGTTCACTTAATTGCTCATATTTTAAAATTTTTTTATTGTTAGTAAAGTTCACAACATCCCGGATGTATTCATTTCTCACATTCCAATATTGACTCTATTTTTAAAATAAGATAGCTATCTTGATTTTTTTTATAAAATGAAATTTGATATTTATATTTTTAATTTAATTTTTTCTTCTGTATGTTATATTTTTACAAAAAATAATAATCAGCCACGACCCTCCAAAATTAATCCTTTAAAAATTAAAAAATTATTTTTGAAATAAATTTTTAGGTTCAAGACTTAAAATTTATTATCCAACCTATATCTATGTGATCATCAATTGTGATTAGAAAAACAAATTGGGCTACTTACTATAATAAAATATAGGGCTGGTTTGAATTTTGATCAGATGAAAATTCTGTACATGCCTATGAATTTACGTCATAATATTTATTATATAAATCATTATCTTTAAACATTTTCGGCAAAATATATTATTTCAATTCAAAACTACGATAAAATGGACGTAATCACATTAATCACACTTATTCACAATGTCCAGCTGAATTGAATAAATGGCGTAAAAATATTACACATTTATATGGAAATATACTATCATCTCGATATAACGAGTAATAATCAAGTTGAATGGTTTTCTTTATTGTGAGCTTCAGTGAATATGAATACAATATTGAAGTGTTATTCATTAATCCGGAAATTGGTGAAAAGCAGAGTACTTTTGCCGTTTATAGCATACGATTATGTAATGGATCGTTAAAAAACTTCAAGTACAAGTACAAGTGCTTGTTACGACATTTTCAAAGCCGAGATTAAGGTTTAAAGGAGCTCGCGTTATTTTAGAAATAACATTAGAGAAACATCCTTTATTTTCTATGCGGACATCATATATTTGTGATAATTATTATAACAAATCGTGTATTTTCAGTAAAGTCTGTATTTATTACAAAACAATTTATTGTACAACTAAGGTGTACTTAAAATGTGATGTGTTTGTCGTTTGGACAAGAGAAAGATATGTAATTAAGAAATATTTTGGTATAAGTGATCAATACTTAAAAATGCTGTGCTGACATTCTTCACTAATCAAATAACAGTAAATACAAAAATATAGCTATGAATAATTCAAGTTTGACAAAATAAATACGACGAAATTAATAATAAACCCGAGTACCAACACTAAAATACTTCATTTGAACGTTACAGCATGAAAACTAACTTTTTAAACTAAGATCCTCTGTTTTTTTTTAATACTTAAATATTATGAATGTGCACTTAGTAATATTTTAAATTACTTGAAAGTTTTCAATGATAATGTAGAAAATCTATTAAGGAAGTAATGTAACAAAAATTAAAAATATATACAAATTGAAGAATTCAGAACAAAAACCTATCATTACGAACAATCAACCAAGTTAAATTATAAGTTAATAATCATTATTCAAATTCAATCAGAACACGTATGCAAAACAAATAAAATATTATCTTAGACGATTCTTTTAATGAAAATTGTGTCACTTGAATATAAATGAAAAAAATTTTAATCTTATAAAATTTATTTCAACGGTTGTCAAATGACACACAGATAAGGCTTCATTAACAATATTTTTCCCGATTTTTAACTAAAACCCCTTCAATTGTAATACGCTTTTATTATTAGATCTTATTTTATTTTCTATAACTAAGAATAAAAATTTTAATTTTTATAATCCAAGGTAAATATTTTATAAATTAGTTTTTAAAAAGAATATTGATGTTTAAAATTATTAATTAAGCTACACCGTTAATTCTTAAACAATTTTTAAAGTTTGTTAGAATTCAAATTTATTTCTTACTAATCAACATTATAGTGATATAAAAATTATACTTACTTAATAATTGTTAATATGCTTCAATTGACAAAAAGTATTATGATACTATAAATCATAATTTTTCATGGAAAAAATATTTATATTATTTAGTACCTAGCGGCTATTTATCATTAATGAAAATAATTGAAATTTTAGTCAACTTCAAAAAACTGTAGAAAATCGACGACTTAATATTAATAAATAATTCTAACACCAAAAACGTTTTCAAAAAAAAATTTATAAAATGGCTATATTAGATTATAAAAAAACATTAAATAAAATTTTCTTTTTTATTTGTAAAAAATAACATAAAACTTTAAATATAAGAATTGCAGAGCATGATTTTAATAATATTATTACAAAAAAAAAACTTTAAAATATTGAACATAACAAAAATTATTGCATTTGTCAAATTCCTTATATGACACACTATGTATATTTTTGTTAATCTTGACAATGTCAAAAGATGTACCGATATTAATTAATATTATATTATAGTAACTCTTATGAGAATTGTTTGAAAAACAATCTAATCAATAACCAAAGGCATCAGAAAATATTATTATATATATATATATGACACGTCATGTAGACCAAAACCAACTTACGTCTACTAAACCAAACCATACCAATATTCATATTTTTAAAAACTTGTCAGAGCTGATGTAGGTTATGGGGGTTAAAGCCCGGAGAACTTGTACATAATAAAGTGAATTATTACATGTAAAGACATCTTTAGTATTTGGTTTTAGGTAAGTATAGGCAGGTATTGCCTATATGTGAAGTTTTAACACAATACTATAAATCACTTTTTTTTATATATATATATATTTTTTTTTATTAAAGTTTCAGTAAAACATATACATTATAGCTTAACTATTAAAAAATTTAATAATACATAACTAAAACTTAAACCAAAAATGAAAGACAAAAAAGAATAGATAAATAGAAAAGATAATAAACAATTTTTAATAACCTAGAAGGATTTAAATACAGAACCCAGAACTATAAAAGAAAGAGCTAATATTACAAATAAAAGTTAGAGAAACAGAATTAAAGAAAGGACAGCAAGGAGAGGAGCTTAAATTAAGATAGTAAACGTGAGATGGCAAACGATTATAACCAAATCTAAGTCTACAAAAAGAAAATATATAAAATCTAGAAAGATTAATATTGAAAAACCATGGGAAACGAAGGATATCAGAACAGAAAGATTTAAACCAACTAGCCATCGTGGTATGTGACGTCCATTGGGAATGCCAAGCATTTCTAATTTTTTATATTTTATAAAAATCTATTGATTTTAACATTATTAATAGGAATTTCAATATGAAAGTTTACCTAAAAAATAAATCTCAAAATAAATTTTAACGATTAATTATACAATTTTTATTGTTGATTATCATTAATTATCACATCCAATTTTATATAATTACTAACTAAGTAAATTTGTAGAAAATTTGTAAAAAAAAAAAAATGATATATTTTAAGATAAATTAAATGGTCTAGGAAAAGAATAGTCTGGAACTGTGAACTTTTTAGATTTTTTTGTTTTTTGTAACGCTTTCTGTTGGTCTTGTCGATTACTATAGAATATTAATAATATATATTATCAAAGTGCTAAACAATAATAGTCCAGTGAAAATCTAGGTTGAAAATATCTTATACAGGGAAGAAACAAGAATAGTCGATGCATCACATAAAACAAATAAGTAAAGTCACAAAATCAACCTATCTTGCCTGCAGTAACATTTTATAATCGTAAATCAGTGCTAGTATAAAAAGTGAATCGAGTACAATAGGTTCTTATCGCATCATAATTTTATTATTTAATTAAAAATTGTATTCAGTATTTCCGACAGTTTATGTAGTTGTATTGTTAATTTAATATAGTTTTTTTAATAACAATTAGTTATTCTGATGAAAGTTTTGAGAAAATTGATCACCTGAGTGTAAAAAAAAAAACAAGAATAATATTCAAAAATATATTTTTAACCTAAATAATATTTTATTTTTACTTTTAGCTCTGTATAGTTTTAAGGTTAAAGTTTAATAATAATTTAACCAGTTTTAGAAAGAAAAATAAATAATTTTAGATTGAAAAAGGTTCATTTTTCAATGAAAATTGTGTTATTCCTGGAAAATAGAGAAGTTTAGTTGGAAAAAATATAAAGACTAAACATTCTTCGATGTCTCTTTAGTAGGTACTCAACGGATATAAGGGATAAAAGGGAATCTTGAAAAAAACAACAATTATTACAAAATGTCACAAGCCATACATTATTGACAACGTTCATATTTTTAAATCTAATTTTCTTGATATTCAAAATTTGTGACTATCCTAGTTCTTTCTCTAGACACTTCAATTATATTTGTGTCTTTATGTTGAATATATAGATACCAGCTATAGATATTATAAGTTATCAAATACTTTTGAGATAAACATTAAGTCACCTTTAAATAACAAATAGTGTTAGAAATTATTGTATACGTTTTTCACTGTAATAATGTACAAAAATCCTTGAGTTTTAATTTTAAGTCATTAAAAAATGTTGTTTTTTACTATTAGGCTATTGTTTATTTTGTCTTATTTATACATCGTATGCGTATCGCTCTAGTACGCTCTGGCCATAAACAACAACAAAATATATTTAGAAAACTATATAATAAAATTTAAATATTTAATTGATAATTATCTATAATTAAAATAGTTATTAATAATAGTATTATAATGAATAAAATTATTGATTCTTATTTATATACACGAAATGCACCACACGACAGCATTGTACCCGAATTGCCTATATAAAGCGCCGTGCTGCGGTTATTTTATAAATACATTCTTACAATAAAGTGTATTTTAGGGTGATCATATTTAAAAAATTATTAAAATAAGACACACCTTCCCTCTCCACTCAATATATGGTATTTTTATTACCATTTTAACTTAATTTTATAAATTAAGTTAATAAAAAACGGTCATACGCGTAAATTTCACACAAAAATCTAGAAATTGCTTTCAAAACGGTACATAAACAACAATAAAAGTTATTTTCCACAAATTATAAAAATGTGACAAATTTATTTTGATTTAATTCAGTGTATCTATAATTTTAATTTTTATGAAAATCTAGTAAAAAAAAAAAAAAATTGACCATTTTTGCTATTTCACATTATTAAATGGGACCTATTTAAATAATATAAAAAAAAAAGTGAAATAAACGGGACCAACTATAAACAATGAGATATTAAGCGTCCCGCTGGATGTTTGTTGGGACAACGGATTGCAATGCTGAAAAACTGGACAATTTCATTTTAAACGGGACTCTAAATGGTCACCCTAGTGTATATATCATTTTAACAACCAAATATCCAAATATTGTATTTAATTGTATGTTCTAAAATTTATTTTATAAATAATTTAAATATTTAGTACATTTTATAAAAAAAAATAAAAAATTATACCTATTGGAACATTACCACACGATATATAAAAAAGATTCTAAGTACTAATCAATAATCTGTTTGATTTTTATAAAACTATTTATTTATCTAAATAGTGTTATGTATAAAAACAATTTACAATTTGTTTATTCTTCCATACAATGAAGAATTCAATCAGTAAATAAACAGCTTACTTATAGAGGTGTTCTATAACAGTATTAATAATACATAATTATACTATTTAAAATACATACCTATGTTAGTAAACTAAATATATGTACAATCAATTTCAAATTCGATGAAATGTTTCAAAAATAATAGAATAACAATGCATCGAAAATATTGAAACATAACCTTTTCATTTACTACAGTATAATAGAACGAACAATGGACTAATCATTAAACTTGTTATTATTCGTGCAACTTTGTACCTCGACTAATTAAATTATATTAAAATAAGGAAATGTAAAAACAAAAACAACATAATTTAACCTTTACAACTATTATTAATAAAAGTCTTCGGGGTTCTGTGGAAAATGAAATATCGAAAAAATTATTAAAATGTAATGTTTAATTACGATAACAATATTGAAAATTTTCCAAGTACTCAATGTGGTTATAACTTTTGTCTCGTCATTAATTTCTTATACTAATATATATTGAAGTTGTTCTCGTTAAAATGGAGACTACGAAAAAAGGTTTTGAACAGATAGGTAGCGTATTTTTCAAAATGCATATATTTAGACAAATATTCTCAAAAATAGAAATATAAATATACAAATATGCATAAAAAAAAATGAGTCTTTAAAGTTTATTATTCGTGAGTTATGAGTTATTAAGATATGAATGAGTTACACAGAAATAAAAGGTTTTACCTAACCAAAATTCAATAACTAATTAATTTTATTTATATATAGGTAGATAGATAGAACCGATTAATATGAAGAATATGTTATTCTTCATATGAAAATTTTCTAGTCGATAAAATTAATACTTGTAGGAATGAAATAAAATAAAATGAATATCTGTTCCGTATAATTTATGCGTTTTCAATAAAAAGATCGTATCTATAAAACTTTTTCATAATATACATTTTTGTTTATTTATTTTAAATAACTAATTATCGATTATGAATTGTAAACTAATAATAGATACTGTTTAAACAAATGAAATTTCATACATAATTTGGCATTAACTATGTTTCTATAGGATATTAAAAAAAAGTTATATGAACATGTAAACTTAAAACGCTCTCTTAATTGGTTTCAAAACAAGAGATGGATTCTAAGGATGTGAATAATATGCATTACTGAAAAATTACCTATCAAAATTTTGATGCTCAGAATCATCCAAAATTGTTCAGGTAGTTTAAACCAAAATAGTTTATTATAGTTCAATGTATCATTGTATGACAACAAAATGTGTACCTTCATACTTATTTCACTCGTTTGAATCATCGGAAATTTATTAATTAATTACTAAATTATATTCCTTTCCCTTCCTAATCTTGTAAGGTATACAAGTAATCTATTCATTAATATATATATATATATATATTATTTTTAATTGATAAAGGTTTCAAAACTACAATTTGGAACTGAAAAATCTACTAGATTACAATATTTTAATATGATTACCCTTTATATAACGCTGTATGTTCGATGAATTTATCATTCAGAAGCATTATTGAAATATTCGTCAATTTGCATGAAATAAATTGGAAGACATAATGGAAATTTTCAGAATCTCATAATATATGTCTTAATAATATTATCTTTAAAATATTCTTGAACACAAAAATATTATTTAACACACTTGAAATACATATTGTGATATGCATATAATTTATATTTTCCTCTAGTTCTATGAAATAATCTTTTTACTTACATACTTATAAATTAATATATATTTGGTCAAACAAGAAGTATTACTCATATGCCCAATTGAGTTAATAAAATAATTATTTTATAATGGGAATGAGTAAAGCGTGATAAGGTACAGTCGTACAAACGTTACTTGTACATAACTAACGTAGAAAATTTAATTACAATAAGCAACAAAAAATAGAACAATTTTTATACATTTTTCTTACTAGATACACAATTTTCTTCTGGAAGACTAAAATAAGTCTATGTTCAGAATTTGAATACTATATAAGAGATAATTTAAAAATGAAAATGTATTTTATATTAACGTAATAATATTAAAGTGTACATACTACATATATTGTAAAATATGAAAAACTAACTAAATTTTCACCGAACTCTAAAATATATTCTATAATATATCAAATAATAATTATTTTCTATGAATTCTATCATAGATAAATCTCCATATTTTTTTTTATAAAATTTCTTGTAACCCGATTATAACGTATATCCGTAACTAGTTTTTATACAAAAAAATATATTTTCGAATACTCTAGAGTAGGAATGGACAACTTAAAGTTAAAAACAAATTCGTTAATATGTTTAACGCCAATGGTAAGAACTAATATCATATTAGATTAATTTTATTATTAAAAATTTCTCCAAGATAAAATTTATCTAGTTATTTTTACTATATTCGAAGTGAATTGTAATACTTATATTTTTCGATGGTAAAAATGTTAAAAAATAGTTCTGGCCCGATAAAAAGAAACGGCGGGCCACCACAGTTACCCATCACTGCTCTCTAAGGCCTAGCCATATTTATATTTTATTTATTTATATACATATTTTTATTATGTGTTTTTAGCCTTTTCGAACTGTATTTCAAGAAATATATTAGAAAACCTAAAAATTATCTCTATATATAATAATGTCTCTTACACACGTGGCAAATAAAGACAATACAACGATAGTATATAATGATAGCGGTCGATACCTAAGATTGCAATAAGACCACATCCTTTTTCACAGCACGTAACTTAGTGCCCCAAAGTGACTCTTATATATATATATATATATATGTATGTATATATATATGTATATTTCCATGCGATAACAATTGCAACGAATTGGTTTGTTAGTATTAGGTCCATATAAAATGGACACGTCACACATAATATTATTTGAAAATCCATAAATACGAAATGACCTAGTAAACCATATTATTTCAAAATTATTTCGGAAACATCATCTATATTATTTTTTGAAATTTTAACCAAAACAATATTTTTCTCGGAACGACAGTATTCTTTTTAATAGATGTAAGTCGGGTTAAATTTTAGGAGTCAACAAATTTATGACACGAATGACACCAAGCTTACTGCGTATACAGATATTCCTTTAATATTACTCCTTAATATTACCTATCTTTAAACGTCGATCTTAATCAATAACAATATATAAACAATAGACCAATCGTTTAATAATGAAATCGATTTGACTATTATAAAATATAAAAAATACATAAAGATTATAAAAGCACTACATTTTATAGATAAGGATATATAAATTTATATTTAAATAGGTATATATATTATCGAATAAATTTAATTTTAACTTTTATCAACGTTATACTTATACATTCTAACAAAAATATAAATATTTTCCCATCGAAAAATAAACCAATATTATACAACGTATAACTATTATATTAACTATGATGATAATTGTCCATAAAAAATATGGAATATTATCTAAATAAGTGGTATATAAATATTTTCATCGAATATAATTTTTTTACTTTTTAGATACTTTACCAATATCATATGTATGGTGTATCAAATCATCGATGAAATCAAAAATCAATACAAATATCATAAAAGTTTATAAAAGAAGGCACATTGGACACTGGTGGAGGATTTATTAACGATGTATTAAATTTTTATTTATTAAAAAAGGGTTTATAGAATTGAATAAGTTTATTTTACTATTATAATATAGAAAATTAAATAATAATAATATTAAATATGTGGCATCAACACTATAAATGTTGCCAGCAAATTGGGAGTCGGGAAAATTGGACTAAAAATCTACATTACGTGTACTTTGATAATGTAATATATTTTAGATAAATTATATTTTTTTTTTCTATTATTGATCCTTAAAATTCAACAGATATTTTAGACACATCCTGTAGGTATAACAGTAAATTTTAATGTCATATTACAATACCATCTTATAATATAGACATAAATCATTATAGATACATGGAACGCGCGTAACTGTGCAATTTTAAATAGAGTACTTACGTTTATTGTTTACGAATATTATTGCTTATTAAACTGATAAAGACGAGAGAAGCCAGTTAATTAAAATATAATATCATAGTAATAATAATAATAATAATAATATACTAGCAATAATAATTAAATACGGACACGGTAGTTGACATCATCATATTAAAATCAATATTATAACAATAAACATTTTTCGTTTACCTAGCTAATAATTTTAAATTGTAAATAGGTGTTTTTAGTAATTATTTATATAAAGTTATACTAAAAAACAACTTGGTAATTAATGAAAAAATTTAGTTTTTCATGATGTAGACATTTAAAACATAAGTACCTACTTGGTATGCCAGCAATATGAAGGAATTTGAGATAGGAACGAGTTGTGATGGAATAAAATCAAAATCAACATTTATGCCAAGAAACAATGACGTCATTTGATCTAGCTTAATATAACAGATGGAAAAAGTCGGAATATTCGAAAAATCCTCAGAAGACAAAAAAAAAAGTTAAATAGAGGATTCCCTGAAAATAATTTATTATAAAATATTCTATTGTTATATAGCTTATGATTATTTCGGTAAAAAAAACATACTATTATTGAAATTACTTTATTATTACTATTGACGTACATACATATATATATATATATATGTATATATTACGTATGTATAAATACTGTATTATAAATATCAACATATTCTATATATGTATCTGACATTATACTTGTATATGATAATGTAATGTGGTTTGTAAATGTGTTCAATCAACTTATAAATTTTGTGTAAAATAAATTGTATTAATTTTTTGTCAAAGTGTGCAGTAATTATTTGTAAAGGGTCAAAATTATCCAACACAAAAGTAATGATACATAAATTTTCTAAACACGTAGACTTACAAAATGAATGGATTATGTTGAATGGATGTATGTCTGTAAATGTAAAATCAGGTAAATTTGTAAATTAACAATTTGTTTGTACAAAAGAATAAGATTAACTGATTATTATTGTTTATTTGTACTAATTTATAACTTGTAAATCTTTAATGTGTTTTAGAAAGAATATGTTCCCTACACTTTAAAAGTAATCATTATTTTAAGCCACGAATTCAACAATTATTCCAATATTCTCCAAAAAATGCTCGAAAGATTAAACCAAATGCTGTTCCATCCGAAAATTTGGTACTTACATTGGTCGTTTGTAAATTCCACCGATTTACTACTTGCAAATCAGTGGAATCTATATTTATAATAACATTTGTCTTTTATCAATTACCTTTACATTAATTAATATATTTATATATATTATATATAAAATTAGCCATAATATTTTGACAGTTTTAGTATTAATAGTGAAAAATTGAGGTCATCAATTTTCTCTGATGAATCAATATATTGAATATAGACCAGGAAATTTCTAGTAAATATAAGTATGTCCAGCAAATAACTTTTAAGTTATTAATAATGAAATGATTTTACATTTATAGAAAATTAAGTTTTTAAAATATTTTTTTAATTAATAAAATATCTGCTAACTATGATTTTTTTTTTAATTTTTATGAAGATTCCAAGAAATAGTGTAACATGCAAAAAACTGAGATTTGACATTGACCAGACATTCTCAAATGAGGAATCCAACCAATTAAAAGTAAAATAATGCAAAATAATCAATTTTTTATAAATCACTTTTCATTTTTAAATAATTTATTTTTATATTTTAACTCTGACAGATATAAGTATATCTGAAAATATTTTATGCGAAGAAATTGAAATAGATAATGTTGATGTTTCATATTGTGAAATTTAATTTGTTAATGCCCAAACATAATATGCGATATAATTGATACAAATGGATATTCTGGGTATCTATACATGAAAATTGTATTCTTGATTACAAATAAATTACATAGGTATTACAAAAAAATTAAAATATTTCTTTAAATTATTTTTAGTTTAAAATATTTATAGTAGATATTTACAATAAATTGAAAACAGCTAAGGAAAAAAATGACAATTTAAAACAAATAATTAAATTACAAAAAAAAATCATTGAATCTTACAAAACTACAGAAAATAAAACATTTGAGTCAAAATTCAGTTACTGTTTGTCTGACATCTTTACAAAAACTCAAATTAATTTGATAATTAAATCTCAAAAAAAAAGCATAAAAGTGGACAGAAAAAGTTATAACCAGTAATAATTTGTTCAGTATGTTGTATTTGACATAATATAAAGATAAGACCATATAAATATCTACAGATAAGACCGAATGACGTAGGGTTATGCTCAGAACTCAGTTACTGGAATACCGTGTTATTTATCCATACTTTGCACATTTTATTATGTACTGCTTAGTATTTTATTTCAGGGTATCTCATCTAAAAACAATTCTGCGAGAAACTATATTTTCACGATGAATAAATCATATTATATGTTGAAATTCGTATACCACATATGATTAAACTAGAATATGTTTATTGATGAAATGTATATATTCTAAAGATAGAACGCAATTTGAATAATCTCTAGTTACAATTTTAAGTCTAAACTCGGAAATTCTCCTATTTTATAAAACTTTTCAAATGCCCACCTACTCACAATAAATCTTAAATTTAAATATCAAATCTCTGTACGAAATATGATTGGAAAACGTTAACACTTTTCCCATTTTCTCGACAGTTATAGTTACAGTCAATTTTCCCTTTCTCAAAATATTATCATTTAAATACCTGCGTGTTTAATAGTATCTACATTCGATATTAAGTTTGAGCACATGTTTTAAAAAACAAAATTTCCGAACAGTCATTTTTTAGAAAATCATAGTTTCAGAATACCATAATAAATATTATAATATAAATAATTCATCTATTAATTAATACTATATAACTTTTAAACACATTATCAACATACGAATTTCAAAATAATATGTGCACTTTGCTCGTAGCTTGTTAGTGGGGGGGGGGGGTGAGGATTAGAAAATCCTTTCGAAAATCAAAGAGAATACTCTAGAGAATTTTATTGAATTTGAAAAAACGATTCTGATCATACCATCAGTGGCAAGTAATATGGATTCAGTATTTTTAACACTGTAAAAAAAACAGCAACAAATTTTTAAAACTTACTATTTATAAACCTACCTCCTAAAAGAATTAGTTTTATACGGAAATGCATTATAAGCTATTATCCAAATTATTGCAATTTTCTACGTTTTTTTGCAATTTTTATATACTTACTTCACGTGATAAAATATAGAAATGATTATTTCTTAGCTAATCTTACAATATAAAAATAACTACGATGTAATTTTTCACATATTGTATTTCATAAGAATAAAAAAGTGTTATAAATAGATACGATCATAAGAGTATCTAGTTATTTTTAAGATACCAATAGTAATAATTTATTAGCCGATGGATTTTCGCGCGTTTCTGTCAGATTTCCACAGCGCGACATCAATATTTACAATAGTACGATCTGACTACTAACAAATAAATACATTTATATTTAGAGATCTATATAAATTATATTTGAATATTTAATTTATGATTATCTAAAATTTTAATTAGTCATTAATAATAATATTATAATGAATAAAGTTAGTGATTCTTATTTCTAAACACGAAATGCACCTCGCGACAGCACTGTACCAAAATTGCCTATATAAAACGCCGTACTACTATTTTTATTATAAATAAAATGCATTCTTAGTTCTTACAATAATATGTATATAATATTACCATTGTAACATCCAAAAATTTTATTTCATTGCACATTCTACATTTTATTTTACAAATATTTTAAATATTTAGTATATTTTAGTATATTTTTAAAAAAAGAAAACAAATTATAGGTACCTATTTCAAAATGTTAAATATTTAAATAAACCTGTACATAATATTTGAATAGTAATTTTCAATTTGTATATCTTTTTAGAGCAAATATACGATTTTATTATGTAACTTTAATGTATTTTTCGTTGCAATTTTAACATATTTTAATTGTTATTTTGATATTTTTAGCGCAATGTTGAAATATTTTTAGTACAATTAAATCCGTTCTTTAATTATAATATGTAAATAGTATAATAATTGCCTATATACCTACTCATATATTAAAAATCTGACAACTGTTTTGCATTTTCATAGTTCCCCGTGATAATAATAATTTTTACTAAATATAAAATAAAAAAAAATTGTCATTATTTATTAAAACTGTACAAATATATTATAACAGAATATTATTTTTTATTATTTTCACTGACATTTTACAGAAGTTCAACATAAACAATAAATAATTGTATTTTCTCACAGAAAATTTCATTTTTAAATTATTGTAATTGCAATTTCGAATTATACCCGAAGGCCACCAAATATTATATACTTTGCTGCTCCCGTACTCGGACGACGATACAACAAAGCTGATGAAAATAATAATGATTGTTCAGCGAAAAGCTATTAAGTCATAAACTTGCATAACAATACTGGGAAAATAATATTATATTTTTAATTTGAACAATCAATTTTAATGATAAAAACCGAATAAATAATATTATAATTTATAAAAAAAAACTATTTTTATTGAACTATATTATTATACATTTACTATTAATAATGTGTTTAAAAAACAAAAGTTAAATTGTCTGTCCATAATAGTTATAAATTACCCTCAAAAGTATTGAAATACCATGGACCATAGATCGCCCTTTCTAACACATCGAATTTTTCTTTCTATTATTTTATATACTTTTAAAATAAAATACATATTATGTATTAATGTCTGTAGGACCTGCGTAAATTTCAAAATTGGGAACCCTTCAAAAAAAAATTAAAAATTTGGCTTCAATGTTATTTTGTATTATCAAATATATTTTTTAAAACCTAAGTTTCTTCACATATATATAATGTAGATATACTTAAAATTAATTAATAAGAACGCATAGAAAAAACATCTTATTTAGCAATAAGTATTTAAGGTTAATTGTGTAAATATATAGGTATTTACATATTAACTTACCAATCTACGTATAAAATATTCATTAATTTTGCTTTATTTTATATTACTATAAAATAATAAAAATGAATATTTGAATGTAATATTCACTAATATAATATTATGTTCATTATGATTTTTGATTTTGGTTAAATAAACAACTTTTTTACCATTACGGTATCATGTCTTGTAGCTGAGTGGACTAACGCGTATCGAGTTCAATCAAGAGATGACGGGTTCGTATACATGTAATTCTCTACAGTATTTTTTCATTTTATTTTTTTCAAATATATAACTTATTCATATGACAACTAATACATACATAGTTGCTATAATCAGTAAATTTAATTGTAAAAATAATCTATTTTTAACTAAAAACAAATAACTGAAATTTTTTGGTTATTTTAACTATGAATAGAGCTGTCTTATATGTAACTTCAATTTTTAGTTAACTTTAAAACCAGTTAATTTTATTTTATTGTTTTTTCCGTGTTGTATTGTTCTATGAAAAAATATTTATATACGTTACACATGGTCATATGCATATTTTTTTTCATCATTTTTCTCTCCCTACATTAATTATCTCTTTCTAAATTTTGAAAATTTTAAAACTTAAATATATCAAAAATATTAATGATTATGTGTACATGAGGTTATAGATACGTGCATACAAATAGATAATCAAAAAAAAAAAAAAAGCGAAAATTGAGTTTTTATTATTAGGAAAAAGTGAAGCTTGAAATAACTCATAATTTTGAAATGACTCAAATATATAAATGGTTTTTAGATAAAACAGAATTTTTTATTTACAAATAACTTGATATTTATTGATATATATTTTGTGATAATAGTTATATAGCTAGATACGTACATATTTCGTTACTTTTGTACTTTTTTTAATTTTATTATCATATTTAAACTTTTAAAATTGCATATTCATATTTGTATATTCTCCGTATTCAGTAAAAAATTTAAATTGCCAGACTCTATAAATCCATTTTTAAGAACTATGAGGAAATAACCATTTTTACCATTTATTTTTAGGTTTTTTTTATACGTTTATTGGAAAAATATAAAAATTACATCATCAAAGTACCATCCTAATTAAAATGTCTACCAGAAAATAGGTACTCACTACACATGACACAATAATTGTATTAAGTCTTGTGGTCGAAAAGTTCTTTCAAAAAAAAAAAATAAACATCATCGTAAAACCAAGTGATCCCTTTGTTCCACTCAGGATCTAAGAATTTTAAATAGGAAAGTAATATTTTTCATAAAATTTAATATACATAAAAAAAAACTTTACCTATTTAAAATATATTTAAATATTTGTAAATTTGTATCTTTATTCCTAAAATGTTTTTAAATTACGTAGTCTATATAGAATCTCCTAGAAAGCAAGTGTGATACGTTATCTTTATATAATGAGTATATACTATGTATATTATATTAATTTAATACGTTTACTGCTATAGATAAGTAAAGTTGTGTTACTATATCTGTGGTCAAAAAAAATTTTCATTGAACTATAACTATAATTGTATATATATATAATTATAAATGAACTTTATCAATTTAATTTCTGTATATTGATAAGTATTATTAATGTATAATATTATATTAATTACTAATAATAGTTCAAATGATTTTCATTATTTAAGCATTTATTTCTAAATATAATATTTAAATTTTGGATAAATAAAACTGTTTTGATGTGGGGCGCTGAAATCCTAAACACATCTCTGGTCCTACAAATACTTGGATGCAGGAAACATTTAATAGATATAGCTGCGGTATATGTATAAAGTATGATTTATAGTATAGGTGTAGGTACATATATAACATCAATAGACAAAAAAAAAATAAAATAAAAACCTTTTGTTTTCAGTGATTTGTTCGAGAGAATGAAATATAATTTCAAGCCAAATTATAGAAAAAAAATTTTTGCTGGATAATTTCTTATATCTCAAACTAATCATAAACTTTATCCGTGCGCGAACAGAATTTCGTATTAGGATATCGAAAATACCACTACAAATATCGAACTATCTAATCGAAATACCGAGTTAATTACAGTAAATTTTTAAAAGAAAATATAAGCGCCAATTACGTTTCATAAATCTATATATATAGGTCGTTCATTTTATATACTGACAGTAACTCCTAACTCGTTCGAGAGACATATATAATATATAAAATATATATATTATATATTAAACATTATGTTTACGCTTTTAAAAGTTATTTCCATTTTCGATGCACTACTCGTATAAATAAATTTATTTAATAACTATTATAGTTAAATAATATAATAAAAATGGCATAATTACTATCTGCTAATTTAGCTATAATTTAAACATCACAATTTAAGATTTCTTAAAATATGTTGCAAGAATTCTAACGGCCGAGAGTGCGTGACCCGTACGTGGCTGCTCTATAATATATCATAATATATTACTTTACAGTATGATCCCACTTAGAATACGCATATCTTATATGGTAATTTGACAAAAAAAAATAAAATAAAATAAAAAATGATTGATACATTAGAATCTACTCAAAATAATTTCCCCAGATTTCTCTGTTATTATATACTCATTCTACGTGAACAAAACTAGACATTTCATAGTCATGATGAAATATTGAAATTTTTAAAAATGCATTCATTAAATATTTACGTAATTAAAAATTGAATTTTGAAATTGTACTTAAATTATTAAATAACCTGAATCATTAGAAAGAATCACTTTAAAAATAATTAGTCTTTGTTTCACAATAAGAAATCCAAAGTTATATTGCTCGTATATTATAATTGGAATATAAGATATTTCGTAAATAAAATAAATAATTTCACAAGAACAAAACCGATATAATTCAATTGGAAATGTCACGGGTATGCGTCAAACACTTAAATATTATTTCAATAAAAGTGTTGATAGAGTGCTCAATCTGAAATTAAGCCTTTTATACTTATATAAATATATTCTAAAAAAAAAAATACGTTTTCTAAATACGTTCGACGAGATAAGTACATCGTTGAAGAACACACTTACATGTCCCTAGCCTACCTCTACGTATTTTAGTAGGCAAATGAAAATACATATTTATTCGCATGTATACGAAATTTTTATTTATTTATATAAAATCCGTTTATAAATTAAAACAGGAAATCGACGGAAGAGCTGGCATAAATTTGGATACTTAGTTCGATTATTTAAAAAAATATTCGATTATGCGTCCGATTTAGGTACCTACTTATATATTGTTTTATAGAGAATTTTAGAATTTTCGTTTTTTACGTTGTTTATTGAAACTTATTTTAGTATCAAAGAATCGAAAGAGAAATCTAATATATCGCTTTACTCATATATATATATATATGTAGGAACCTATTAAATTATTCTGAAAAAAATTATAATATATTCATACGCATAGCTATATATATTATTTTATAATTAAAACTTGAAAAATAGTAAAATACTCTAAGTATTTGTACGAAATATATTTTCTAAATAATATATATAATAATAAAATCAGTTATTATTTTCTCAAACAATCAAAAACTTCAAAGAAATAGAAATCAAATGTCTCCAAAAATTAAATCCAAGCAAATTATAACATAATATTAACATAAAATTTACATATTTATAAAACAACCAACTCCCACGCTTTAAGTGTATAGTAAAAAGTAAAAACCAGAATCTAAAAATTTGAAAAGCTTAAGTTGCATTTTTTTCGACTAGAATTCAGTGGATTAAATCATTAAATGTAGACTTTTATCCGAATCAAGTGGTTTGTGGTTAATTTCGTAAATTCAAAATTTTCAAAATTACATATGAAAATGAGCCTAAATTTCCCCGTCTTTAGTTTCCGATAGTAATCTTAGTATATATTTTTAACAGATTTATTTCTACTAAACATTGTTTCATAGTTATTTTCTTTGAAACTCAAGTGAATTTAAAATATATAACACAATTATTATCTACATTTTAAAATTGTACTAATTATTACTAAAGTATAAAACCAATTACTAATTTTAAATCGTAGGCCTATTAAATTTTGTTTTTCTAAAAAAAAAAATGAATAGATAAATATAATTTGTCCCACTTAAATTACAACATATCAAAAGGTACATATAACATATATGATTTTAAATTATGAGACTGGGATAAAATAGTATTTTGAAATATTTTTTTATTAATTTTTTGAGTTTTACCTATTATTTGCTGCTCTTAACGATCCATTCATAGAAACCATTTATTGCATTAGCTAATTAAATTACTTTTAAAACATACAATACCAATCACACTGTAATTAATTTTTTTAATTCCAAATACGTATTTAAAATTTTAAAATTTCTTCCTTCGGAATTGTTTTATTAATTAAAATTTCAAATAAGTATATCCTAACAAATTTAATATTAGATAATTGCTACAAATGTATAAATAATAATACAAATTTTAAAATTAATTTCCAAAATATCAAGGGGGGGGGGCATTTTTTCCTAATTTTACCAGAGTAGACAACCGTCCTCTGTCGCTCCTTCCAGTTCACGCTTATGAATAGTATTAATTATAGAATTGACTGATTACACGTTTTGACAGGATGTCACACACTACTCAAAACAAACAATAGGCTATTCTAAAGTGATTTCAAGAGTTGTAAAACCTGTATAATATAATTTTTAGATGGTATATAATATCAAAGAAAACTTCATCGGTATTGATAATACAAAAACTTTTTTTAATAATTAATAGTATTTTCCAAAAGTCCGATGAAACCGTCTCCTAAATATTATTTTCTGTTTTATTTGTATAATAGGTGTTTTAATTAAAAATTATTTTTTTATGCCTTTTCATTTGTTTTTCATAAAAATATTTTATTATCACTAAAAATCATTCTCTTAAATTTTAAAGATATCATGATGTATAATAATTATACTGCTTTTAAATTTATCAATAAATTCCACTGTAGTTTTTAAATAATTTCAATACTCGCTCTATGAAACTCAATAAAAAATATTTATTTGATAACTTATCTATATAGATAATTAGCTAACATGTCTTTTATAGGTGACAAATAATAAAGTTTATTGCAGAATAGGCCGAAAGAAAATTAATAATTTCTGTAAACTCACTATAAACTTTTAAGTGCTCACTCTCAATAAATATATCTCATATAATATAAATTCAAACAATTCTTTTTTTTTTAAAGGAAATGGTATTTTTGAAAAATGTATTGATTTTTGAAAATTATGAATTTACATAGAGCGCATTACTCTGCAAATAACCTTTTGAAATATAACGATTTATCCTAAGTTAAACCAGAACGTACACGCACATTTTAATGAATATATATATAAATACGTATTTTATATAAGCACACAGTAGCATATAATCAGAAATAAATATCGAATGAGGTTTTCTTTGACTATAATGAACAAAAAAATAGTTCATTCAATCATATATTGGTACGATCATAAAGCTAAAAAAGTATTTCAGGGAAAGAGGTGATAAAACCCGTAAACGCCATTGTACAGCAAAGTACAAAATGTTAAAAAATTTTAAAGAAAAATATTATTTACTCTTAAATTGTATCACTTTAATATTATCTATAGGTAATGTAAATTTTATGCTAAAAAGAATAAAACTTTGTCTACAGACTACCTATATTAATTATTACAGATTATCCAATTAAAAAGTTAAGCAATATCATTTATAAAACCCCCCCCCCCCATTTATATTTCGTTCATTTAATATATTTTTAGATGAAAATTTGAAGATTTAAGGTTCGAAAACCCATATAATTACAAAAATGTGCTAAAACTGTTAAGATAAGTGGTCGCAGCACGTAATTGTCGTATAGAATTTATTGCAACTATTATTATTTAATAATAAGTACACGAACCCCATAAATTTGCAAAGAATTTAATATTAGAGGATATTGAACAGGCCACTAATTTTTAATAATTTATATACCTATATTAATAAATCTATATATATATATATATATATATATGTTTATTATATTATATAAGTATAAACTATATAAAAAAAATCCATGTTTAAATTTTTGGATTTCTGAAAATATTGATATTTTTCTATTAAATTAAAAAAATATATATATACTTTAGATTTTGAAGACCTGAAAGTTAATTACAAAGCTGGAGACTACATTATATAATTTTCCATTATATTATAATAATAATTATTCCAAAAATATCTACTCTATATATATTATGTACCTAACCGATCTTCGGAAAATGTGTTGGCAAACTATTTTGATAATAGTTGAATCTTTACTCGACAAACATTCTACTGCTATATTTTTTATTGTTTGTGGACATTAATCTACCGTCAGCTAATAGCTGTAATATTAATTCTTACTTTGATGAAAAATTATTTTATTTAAATTTATCGCAATTAAATCAAATTAAAAATAATAAAAAATGTTATGCTTGACTATATTTTATCAAATGTTACAACAATCGATGTAGAAAAAAATGTACACCCATTAGTCTCGGTAGACCTATTACACCCTCCCATTGATGTTACTTTTATATATAATAATATTGATACTCTTTCTTGAATATAATTATAATTGGATTTTAGATTATTATAAATTAATTCTATGATATTTGGGTAATCTTGATTTTTTTAATTTTTTAAACAAAAATGATATTAATAACAATCTGGATTACATTCGTAATCATATTAATCATGCTATTAATTCATTCATTCCGTTAACGTCTAGATGTAAACTATCATATTTTTCAGTAAAAAACTTAGAATACTCATAAAGCAGAAGAAAATCACTCACTCTGATTTTAAAAAATCAAATAACTTTGATCTTTATATTAGATTTGTCACTCTTCGCAATAAATGCAAATACTATTAAGACATTAAGAGATCACAGAAATTATTTAAAAAGAACACAAAATTATCAATAAAAAAAAATTGTACATTTATTTATGGCCGCTTTTTCTCTAGTGTTTATAACCCGATAAATCAATTAAATGCTTCAAATAACAATATTTCAAGCATAATAGATCCACTTGGTCTGATTGTAATAAGACAAATATAGACGTCTTTAATGAACTACCTATGGAATATTAAATTTAATACTTCAGTAAGACGGAATTTCAGCGATATTTCTAAAAAAATGTGCCTGTATTTTAACATCGATAATTAGGTACATCATTATTTAATAAATCTCTTCGCTGTGGATATTATCCCGACGATTGGAAACTGTCATATGTTACCAATATATTAAAAAAAAAGCAATAGAAATAAGATGAGTAACTACAGATCTATTTCAAAAATGTCAATAATTCCCAAAATATTTTCAAAAATGTTAAATAATTGTATTACACCGATATGTAAACAAATTTTAACTAATGAACATCGCGGATTTCGAGGGGGCCCGTTCAACTATAACTAATTTATGCATTTTCAAACAAAAAATAATAGATTCGTTCAGCAATGGATCGCAAGCTGATGTATTATATACATAGAAAAAATTCAATTTATAGAAAAAGCGTTTGATAAAATAAATCACAAAATATTAATTGCAAAGTTAAATGACTATGGAATTGTAAATCGATTGTTAAGTTGGTTTAGATCATTTTTATCTAATCGTACACAAACCGTCAAGTATAAAAATTTTGTTTCTAACCGAATATTAGTTATCTCGGGAGTTCCAGGGGGGGGGGGTCATTTATGGCCACTTATTTTTTCTATTTTTATAAATGATTCAACAAGAGTTATTATTCATTCTAATATATTATTATTCGTAGACGATGCAAAAATATTTAAGGTAATAAAAAATCTAAAAGATACAGAATCTACAAATCGATTTGAATAATATCCATGAGTGGTGCATTAAAAACAATTTATCGATGAACATGAATAAATTTATCAATTTATCCTTTTCCCTTATCCCATCATAGTAAAATAGTATATGATCAGGAAATACAAAGGTCAGATACTGTATCTTTGACCTTGGTATTCATTTTGATACAAAACTATCTTTTGGTAACCATTTGGAAATCATAAAAAACAAAGCATTTAAAGAACTAGACTTATTAAAGCGTACATGTAGGTAGTGACTTTCATGTTGAAACCGCTTTAAAATTATTCTATTGTTTTTTGGTTCGTTCACTGCAGTATTGGAATAATATAGTTCTCTTTTATGGCTTTCTAACTTTAACTCTTCGGGTCAACTTCAAAAGTTATCTAAAGTACAAAATAACTTCCTTGGGTTTTTTTCATTTAAATGTCGTGTCGAAAGACTACCACATTCACCGCATGCGGGTGTCGAGGGATTTTTTAACTATAATTACCAAATCTGAAAACAGTGTTTGAAAAAAATTTACTAAATTTCCTATTGAAATTATTAAACAATTTAATCGATTGCCCTGAATTACTAGAATGTATTTACTTTAAAATTAACAGGGTGGGATCAAGCGATAAGTCTTTATTTTATTTAAAAAATACGGCAAGAAATTACCAAATAAATTTACCATGTAATGTAGTCTTAATGACCCAATAGGCAACACTTTAAAAAAGATATTGATTTTTTCTCTTTCAACTCTAAATCAATTCTCATTGCTATATGAGTAGTGTTTTGATAAATTTTCAAATTATATTTTGTTTTTTCTTTTTCGTATTTCATTAATACATTATATTATTTTTGTAATATTTTAACTACCCGCTTGTACAATTCATGTAGGTATAAATACTAATCTGTTCTGTTATATATATATTATACGTTACCGTAAATTGGAATACATTCCCGTTATTGGAGAAGATTAAAGATTTAGATTAAAGAACTAATTTTTTTTTTTTTTATATATATATATATATATATATAATAACGATTTACAATTTCTGAATTTCCTGAGTGTTTAGTGGTGTATGATATATATTTTTAGTTATACATATATTTCTATGTTTAGTGTAAACACACATACCTATGTACATATACTATGAAAAAAAATTATATATAGTTCGAAATAAATAGGTACCAAATAAATAATCAATCTATACCCGACTATAAATCTTAATGTACTGCACCACGTAACGATAAGAGATTGCTTATTGTAGAATTCCACTCTAAAACAATTTATTATTTTTTTTGTATTTATGGCACACCATTACGGTGCCAAAATGCTGTTATGGGATAAGTATACATATATCAATTTGTCGGAGAATTTACTATTTAGCAAAATATCAATGGACCAAATCGTTTTAAAACTCTGGTATAGGTGTACCTATCGTATTACTGTTTTAGAAAAACAAAACGCATGG
Organism: Pemphigus obesinymphae; assembly: GCA_025469235.1. Lineage (NCBI taxonomy): Eukaryota > Metazoa > Arthropoda > Insecta > Hemiptera > Aphididae > Pemphigus > Pemphigus obesinymphae. The sequence goes on from JAIPRL010004246.1 coordinate 38,412, forward strand.
AGTTTTCCAATTCTATATTACACAATTATACTTGCTTATAAGTAGTATTATACACTATATATATTATATAAAATATTCCGATATTAATATATCAATATAATATATAAACTAGGCGATAACTTTACGAGTGATAGTGAGAGTTGCAGAAAAGTCTTGAAAAATCCATTATGTGGTTCACTAAAAAAATATTGAACGTCATACATTTTCTGAATTGTATACATCCCGAATTATCCTTATACCGAATGATTTTTTTTGAGTTTAGGCCAATTATTATTGATTATAATATAATGTATTTACAGGCCCGTCGAGAGGTGGGTGGGTCGGGGGTGATTCGCCCAGGGCCCAGGATTTTCATGAGGGCCCGGATAAATGAACCGAAAAAAAAAAATGATTTTATATATTTTGAAATATATGAGTAAGTTTGAATGTATTTTGATGGCTTCCTTATAGTTAAAAATTCTCCAAGCTATAAATGAGAGAAATCTGCGCTAATTCTTCAAGGGACGAATACCACTACGATTTATGTCAAAGTCATGAACCTTGAAAGTTTACTTGCCGGTTTGCACTTTTACTACACTTACCTTTTCAAATCAATTATTCAATCATTGTTGGAATAAAATACAGGTTTACTGCCGTTAACAACTTGAATAAAACATTTTCGTTCTTGTGGCAGTACCATTATATGAGTTTAGAAGAAATTCAAACTGCTTAAGACAATTTTATAACAAAATATTATGTTGACGTGTCTCAACAATAATTGTCAAACGAAATTACCCAATCGAAAAATATGTATGAAGCAAATTTTAAATATCATCAATCTATATTCGAGTTATTAAATGACATAAATGTAAAAAGTTAGGCAGGCTCTTCCCAAACGTTTGCATCGCTTTACGTATAGGTATATATGTGCACCCTACCAGTTTCTGTTGCCAGCGGTGGTTCATTCAGTATTTTTAGGAAGAATAAAAAACTTCAATCGATTCTGCTCAACACACAGAGTAGACACCCTATCAGGACTATACACCCTGTGCTTAGAATCAGAATCGGCCAGAAAATCAAATTTCGAGGCGCTTATTGTTAAAAAAGCATTCGCTTCAACTAAAGCTCGAAAAACCCATTTTTAAATAATAACTATAATGTACAAGGCATTTCATACATTTACAAATAAATAAAAATATTATATAACAAAATGTTGTTTTAATTTTAGATTCTGAGCGTAGCGAGGAAACTTATGGTTTTACAATGATGTTTATTTTTTTTTTTTTTTTTTTCTGTAAACAATTTTTCTACCAGAAGGAATGCTCCGATATTTACACTCATACCCGTTTCCGGTAGCAAATTGCATCTAGTTGGTACTTTTAAGAGGTCATTTTTCGATTTTCATAATAGTTTTTTAATGCGTAAGCAAAAACTACCAAAAAATTACGAAAAATACG
>JAIPRL010004247.1:0-39844 GCA_025469235.1 Pemphigus obesinymphae
ACAGTTATTGATACACTACCTCACTGTACAAATTTATTACCCAAAATTCAGGTACTGTTAAGACTGTTTGCCACATTACCAATTACTTCAGCTACGCCTGAGAGAACATTTTCAACGTTGAGGCGTTTAAAATCTTACCTAAGATCAACCATGACACAGGAACGTCACAACGGATTAGCTATAGCCAACATCAATAAAAAAAGAAAAATTGACAGAAGTTGAAGTTATACAAAAATTTACAAAGAATTCACCTAAGCGTATGCAATTAACAGACTGGACAAAGTAAAAAAATATATATTTTTTTTTTGGTTTTTATAATTATATATTATATATTATGATGTATTAAACATAATCTTGTGTCTACGAGTATTTATTTTCAAGCCCCTCCCCCCATTGGAAAATCCTGCGTACGCCACTGATTAGTTATCACCACTGTTATAATCACGTATATATTATAGGTAATAAGTTTGTAGTTATTACACAGAATATTCTATCGTTATTACCTATTATTGTAATAAATGATTAATTTTTCGATATTAATAAATTATTCATTTGAAAATGGTAAGATGTTACGTGTTTGGTTATAAGTCAGGTTATGACAGTAATAAAGAGAAAGTGCATCCATTTTGTGTACCTAAAAGTGAAGAAGTGAGTGGTCATTTTTATCACAATTTTTGAACGTTTTAATGTTAAATTAAAGATATAAAGTAAATCGAGCGAAGCGAGAAAATTTTTTTGGGGTAGGTGGGTGGTATTATTTATTTTGCCCAGGTAAGATTTAAATTTTCAAACCGCTTCTGCATATAAGTATACTATATATTCGTATATATACATACATGAATATATATAATAATATATTGAAGATCCGCTTAGAATCGTAATTATCAAAAACAATGATTTATCGTTGCTTTCAAATTTAAAATAATAATACATTATCCTGCTCGAGGACCGAAGAGATGATGGTCCACCACCACAAACTAGACAACTTTTTTTTTACTTTTTTTTTCACGGTATATTTATTATTTACTACAAAAAATTTAAAGTAGATTTGATCTAGGTATGTAAAATTGACTTCTCTACAAATTAATTTATTTGAATTTCATGAAAAAATTATAAGTTTCGTCTCAATAAGGAAAAAACAATTGTCTGTCCTATGAATTATATGTCAATCAGTTGAACTACTACTAGCGCTTTAGTTTGCTAGTATCGCACCACTTCAACACACGATAACGCGCCGAGCTCCAACCTTAGTAGATAACCGTGAGTTAACCAAATTAGTCCAATCTCCTCTTATATAACACATTAAAAATAATATAGATAATAGTGAGAGAATACGCAATAGTTGAAAATGTACATATACATTGCTTTTAAACAAGTTCGAAAAAAAGTCCATTTTGAAGAAAACTATAGGTATCTAGAATAATTCTAAATTAATATATAAAGTATACATCAATTAAAATTCTAAATTGATCTGGATCGATTATTTGTATATCATGTGTCCTCTATTTGTAAGTAATTGTAAGTTCATCAAAACCAGTGGCACACACGGAAGGGTCGACCCTATAATAATAGGTGGTGGATGGTAGACTAATATTATTCCAATATTGTGTTGATAAACTATAAGATAATCTATTATGAACGTTATTTAAGTAACAAAATTGATTACAAAAATAGTTTGGGTAGGTGGTGAGTATGCTGTAGGTAAGTGTGCTGACACCCCTTGCAAAAAATGAGTGTGCGCCACTGATCAAAACGGAATTGAAGGGTTTCTATGCAAAACGTACTATTGCCAAAAAAAAACTATTTTTTTCGGGAAACGCGATTGAAGTAAAATTGAAAATAGCAGGTTTTAAAAAAAAAATATGGAAATAGTACATTTTACGAACAAAAATTAGATATTTATAGCGTATGATTTAATACAGGAAATAGCGCTCACGGTCGTTTAGGTTCCTATGACCAATCCACAATAGTGACGATTCTTAAGTAGACTAGTACCTTTATAGAATATAGTTGATACCTACTTTATAACCAGAGGCGTAATTTGGGGGGGGCATCATAGGGCACATGCCCTAAACTAAAAAAATTGCTGCAAGTCGGCAATTTGACAAATCTATATTTGATAATAATAGTAATGTTAAAATTATAAAATTTAAAATAAAAATTTTTTGAAGTAATGGTTATTAAAGAAGAATTTGCCTACTACAACGTACCTATATAATAAAATATACAAAATATGACGAGAAAAAAAATTGTTTAAGTACATATGACCTAGTGTGTTACCAAGTTATTTGAACAGTTTTAAAACCATGTTTATTTAAATTTTAAAATGAAAGGACTTGGATAGCCTATTACCATGACAAAATATGTGGGTTTCGGCAACTTTTGATACGCACTAATATGTATTAGACCGAAAAACTGACGTCATAAATGTATTGACTACGTTGGAAAAGCGCGTTGTGAATGCCGACTATGTTGTAAGTCACGAATTTTGACTAAATACTTTTTCTCAAAATCTATTGTGGTCGTTTACTTACCGGTCGTTGTAGTAAACCGTTTCCATCATTTTTTCTTTCCTTCTCGTTTACAATGAGTGATACAAATAACAGAAAGCGTATTAAGCTAGAATGTTTGATGTGTGGTAGTTATTTTAATGATGACTATCGCCATAAACATGAAGAAAACATGCATAGAGGAAAACGTGTACGAGTCAAACGTGTTGAAGCTCTAAATAATTCTTTTAATTTAGCACGCTCTGATGAAAATGTTCAAAAAAACGTAAGTACTCTTGTTTAGTTATAACTTATAAGGATCTAATATTTAAATACCTAGTTCATCAAGGTTTAAAACTATTGATCATTATTAAATATTACTTTAAGCAATATAACTTAAAGAATTTATAATGTTTTAACATTCTAATAGTTAACATTATTATTTATATTGTATTTGTGAATACTGTGGTAACTTTAATTACAAATAAATTAATATTTATGTATACTTATAATTAAATATTATGTCTTAACTTTAATATCGGATTCTATTGGTTTTTATATGGTACTTATCTTGACACACATTTAATGCAGGTATATATTGCATTCTAATTTTAAAAAATGTATTTACAATTACAAATGCTAACAAATCAATTAGAATGATTTTCCTATTTGAAATCCAGAATATTGCTAGGTACCTTATTTGAATCTCCTTTTGTTAAAATGGCACATGTCAAGCAATTTTCAACTTGTATAAACATGAATTAAATAATTTTACAGGATCAAAATTTAATAAAAATATAATATATATTTAAAAATAAAATAAATATTATATGAAAGACAGTATCCTTTATTATATTAATTATTTATTAAATAAAACAAATGTTAATATAATATATTGCATTTTTTATATTGTTTGAATATGTATATACATAGATATATATTGTATTTATATTTTTGTCATACTCCAAATTATATCATTTTCTTGGTATCTGGTATTGTCAATAACCTAACTATACAGTTTAATGGGTTTGTATTGCATTGGGGTCCCAAGCATTTTTAAATTATAGAATAAAATAGCCAAGTCGGCAAATTTGGCCATTTGCCCCACCCTATCAAGAGCTGAAATAACGCCCCTGTTAATAACCATATATAATTGGTACTTTTGAAATATAATTTTTTGATTCCCTCCACAAAAAAAAAAAAAATTAAATAAATTACATTCCACTCAAAAGGTTTTATTATAAAAATTTGATTTATCCACCACCAGTTATCCTACCCGACGTATGATATACTCCCATCCCTATTGATACCCTATTATATGAGCGAAGTACTATCGCAATAAATGAATTTGCCAATTTTTACATGTCCAAATATTATAACTTAATTTTAGGGGGACTTAGAGGAACAAAATCAAAAATGTGGGAACATCAATCTAAAGTAGACTTAACGAAAAATTTTAATAAATTTTTAAGATGCTTATTACGTCAAAATATTCATGAGTATGTTGAAAATAAGAAATGTCTAAATTACTATGTTACGTGTGTGATAAAAAAAGACGAATAATCATCCCTTCAAATCCCTTTAAGAGGACACTAATAAATTTTGGTAGCGAAATGGTATTTTCGTAACTTTTACTATGTTATATATTCATAGTTGGTGTACCTACATGAATGTTATTTGGTTCTTAGAAAGGGTGTTTTTTATATATAGTGCTGCAAGTGTATAAACCTGGCACTACAAACTTTAGAGCCATATAACATTAACTTTTAAAATACTTTCCAACAAGTAGTTTGTTAGAATGATTTTTTGAAGTTGTACTAACCTTGTAGTGCCAGCTTCACGTATGTCTATAAATAGGTAGGGAGGGAGAATTCCAGCACTTCTGTACTTTTATTTTTTACGATTTATATTAATTAACTTAACATCTCATCGTTGCTATCAAATTCAATACAGCCCCCACTAGTATCCTATCAGATGAGCGATGCTATCACCACCAAGAAAGGCACTGTGAGGAACTTCAATGTGTCAATACTTGATATTAGTTAAATATTGACATTTAAATCAAATTATTAAGTATTAAGTTTTATTATGTAACATAAAGAACTATTATAATTATTATACTAGTACTAGTAATAATTATAATAGTAGGTATACCTATACCATTACTTTGGAAAATTCAAGTTATAACATTATAACTTAATATAATAATAATAATATTAAACATCATTATTTTATAATTAATATGTTATCTGCATATTAAATATTAATATTTGTTTTATTAGTTTTAGGTTTCTAAACATACATTTATATATATTACCTTATATCCCCATATTGTGTCCATTCGTCTGTCTGTCCGTAGTTACTATTCAGTTAAAGTTTAAGTTGTACCAAAACGCGCATGTTAAATGAATTGTGAGATGAAATTTAGCCCCTAATTCAAAAAATCCTGGTTAAATGCCTGCTAATATTTGATAACAAATTGAAATATTGGTGCACTTGGTTCTTGTTCTTACAACATACAAGTTATACAACTTTAATATTTTCTAGATTAAAAATATAATTTTTATTTGGTAGATTACCCCTCACCCCTCTTACTCATATTTTTATATAAGTACAGCTTTATCAAAAAAGTTACCATGTCATTTTAAAATCTAATATAGCTGTAACTACTACCTGCAATTATAGTGCTTTTTTTAAAGCGGATTTTTGTATCAAATACTTATACCTACGCGATTAATATATTTTTATGGTAATTTTAATAGGTTATACCAAAGTCATGTATATTGTGAATTATCATTTCCAGTCATTGAACTTTCTGTAAGAATACAAGTATAAACATCATAATCAGACCACCTGAGTAAAATGAAAAAATCTAAAATTTTTATATGGGTACCTAAGTAAAAAAAAAATTGTAATGAAAAAATTTTAATTTTAATTCTAGTCTTTAGATTAAGTACCTAAGTATTCATAAAAATAGTTGTACAAAAACACAATTATTTTTGAAAACATAAATCATTACTTATTCTAATTGTTTCAAAACTTTAAAAAATATATATTTGCGATAGAAAGCAAAGGTGACTGTGTGAAGCTCTGTAACGGGGGCTACTCTTCAAATAATTGGATTAATGAAATGTGTAATTTCTAATTGTTTTTATTTAAATAGGTAATAACTTCTAAACTACACATTACATTTTAATTTTTATTCCACTTTTCTATTCATTACATTATATATTTTAAGAAAAAGTTATTCTTAGCTAAATACCAATTATTTAATACCTAATAAATAAACATGATTTAAATACCACCAATAGATTTAGCTTGTACTTGATATGTTAAGTACTATGAATTTACTTATACATCAAATATGATATAAAATATACCAAACATACCTACTTTTAAAAATATGAATCTATTTCTTTATACCAACATGTTTCGGCAAACTAAGCATGCCATTCATTTTGTATTTAAATTATTATTTGTTATCAAATTTTTGAAGCACCAGAAGTTCTTGGAACTTTTGTTATTGCAACTTCCAGTTTATTATATTATTATTAGTATAGACTATAATGTTATGTTTATTATAATATTAATATGATAGAACAGTTATTATATTAAAACACCGAAAGGTAAAGAAAAACATAAATATTGTCATGTTCCACAATGTACAACAATGTATAATATAAAAGCTATAAACTAGTAAACTTATCTGTATTATTTTATTTTAACATATTATCTTTAGAAATATATAAACAATAAAATTTAACAATACAAAAATATACAATTATGACATTTTAATTTGAATTTCTTTATCACATCGTTCTTATCATTTATGCAGTGGCCCCTTTGGCAATAGCGATTACAGCGCACCTATATTTGCTTTCCATCGCCAATAGCGTCTATACTTGTAATAAAATAGTAGGTAAGGTATCATTATTTTATGGGTAGGTAACTCAAATGAAAATGGTTAAAAAAACCGGGGTAATATCACAGAATAAAAAAATATGGTAATATTATTTATTGTTATAATATTACATTGGTAGATAGCGCTTCAATCAGAATCAGTAATTTTATCAATTTATTCAATATGTACAGTATCTTTGGAATAGGATATTGTAAATGGTTCGATATGATTACATTTTACCGTATGCGTTTACCGACATTCGGTCTCGTTCACTTGTTTGTATGGACTCGCGTTTTCTCTTGTTCGATTTCGAGTTTTCGCGTGTTATTTATTATAAGTACCTTATATCATTTATTCGTATTAAATTCTACGATTCTATATAAAATGTAAAAGGTCATCTTATTCTCAGTATCTAAATAAATATATAAAGTAAGTTAATATTAATATATTTTATTTTTTTGTAAACAAGTATGATATTCGGTTTATATCCGTAAACAACAAATGTAATACGTATGATTTCCAATTATTTTATTCGTTTCATAATAAATATATTTGTTTTAATATAATAGATCATGTCTATTCCACCCTTTATGTTGGGTGGCAACCCATGGGCCCAAATGATTGTCCAACAGCAACAGCAACAAATTGCTGCTGTGCAGGCACAAGCTCAAGCTCAGGCTGCCCATGCCCAAGCAGCTGCTGTACATATGCATGTTGCTCAGCAAATGGCAATGCATCAAATGTCATCGGCTCCGCCTCACAGAATACCTGAACCATTAAGTGAAGAGAAATTACAAGAAAAATGTAATACCTAAATATTATGTTACCATTAAATATTTTATTATATTATACTTTCTGTATTTTGTGTACATAGCACAAAAATGGCAACAAATTCAATCCAAAAGATTTGCACCTAAACGTAAATTTGGTTTTGTGGATGCGCAAAAAGAAGACATGCCTCCTGAACACATACGTAAAATAATCAGGGACCATGGTGATATGAGTAGTAGAAAATATCGCCACGATAAAAGAGTTTATCTGGGGTATGTAAAGATAATGTTATTACAATATTTTAAAATAAATGCAGTTTACAGTATACATATTTCCCCAGTAATATTTTATTTTTAGTTTGTAAATATATCAATTTTGAAATTGTAATCATGAAAGGTCGTTTACATACTTTCATTTTGTTTTAGATTATTTTGAGTATAGCATGAAGTAAAAGCTCAGTTATATACATACCTAACTATTACTTAATTAATTAATAATAATAAAGGTATTTGGACATTTCTCTCTCCGATTCATATATCAGCATATTTTACTATTTAAAAAATATTGATTGTAGTTTAAAAAAAAATCAATTACTCTAATGAAATATCAAATACTTACCTATAGTTGTTTTTAAATGAGGTGAATTGTAGTCGCCCCGGCGGGTGTGGCCAACAAATTGTATATCAGTAAAGTAGCGTATATGCATGTATATGTTAGCCAATGGGTCAAACTACTCCGATCTGAAACAAATTTAATTTGGTCGTTCCCACACAATTTGTCTTTTTTGAGAACTAGTATAATAAGCAATGTTCATAAGTTTATTTATTTGCATATCAATCTTGCTAGGTAACATAGAAAATGGTTTCAAAATGATGGAATTATTCAATAAATTAAATTTTTTTTTCCATATAGTTGCATATTTTGACATATTATTTATAATGGTTTTTGGCATAGTTATACGTTTTATAAAAATACTAGCAACATTTTATAATATAATCAATACTTAGAGGGCAAAATTATTAAAATAATTGTTTAAAAATTATGAAAATCATGACATTTTAAATGTTTAATCTGGAAGTTAAAAATAATATGCATACAAGTTCGAAATAAAAAAATATTAAGATGAAATTAAAATTTGTTTATAAATTTAAAAAATGAATTTTTTTTCACATTTAGGAATTTTTATTAAATAATTAAATAATTTTTGCTGCATAGGTACCTATAGTATACCTATATTTGATCATTTTTTGAAGCATAGTTCTGTTCCATTCATATTCAAGCTTTTTTTTTAGTACGTGTACTTACAATCCCTGAAAATAGTAATTTGTTCATTTTACTATTTTTTTTTTTTTGGATCAAATATTAATGTAAATGGAAAATCAATTTCATTGTTATTTTGTCTTTTAATTGTATAAAATAAATCTATGTAATACATACTTGTTATTTAATTTAATATTAAATTTTAGAGCTTTGAAATATATGCCACATGCTGTTCTAAAATTGTTGGAAAATATGCCTATGCCATGGGAACAGATTCGTGATGTCAAAGTTTTATATCATATAACAGGTGCAATTACTTTTGTTAATGAAATTCCATGGGTTATTGAACCTGTTTACATCGCTCAATGGGGGTAAGACAAATTAATTATTATTGAAACTTTTCTAGTCGAATAAACATTTTGTTTATATATTTATTTTTTAAGAACTATGTGGATAATGATGAGAAGAGAAAAACGTGATCGGCGCCATTTTAAACGAATGCGTTTTCCTCCATTTGATGATGAAGAGCCGCCTTTAGATTATGCTGACAATGTTTTAGATGTCGAGCCTTTGGAAGCCATTCAAATTGATTTAGATACAGAAGAAGATGCTGCTGTTGCTAAATGGTTTTATGATCATAAGCCACTCGTCAACACTAGGTACTTATATACATAAAAATTTAATATAGTTATACATATTAACTTTTATTTTTAAATTATCTCAACTACCTTTAATTTTTTCTAGTACATATATCTAATATATTATTTTATATTTATTTTATTGATTATAATATTGTGTTAAAATTTTTAGACATGTCAATGGATCTACATATCGTAAATGGAATTTAACTTTACCGCAAATGGCTACATTGTATAGATTAGCAAATCAACTTTTAACTGATCTTGTCGATGATAACTATTTTTATTTGTTTGACCCAAAGTCATTTTTTACTGCTAAAGCGTTAAATATGGCTATTCCTGGAGGACCTAAATTTGAACCACTTATAAAGGATTCAAATCCAGCGTAAGTGTTACTTACCTATATTTTACACTATATATTGAATATAGATAAATTAAAATCAAAATGTTATTAATATATTATTTAGATTTGTTCGTGATGAAGATTGGAATGAATTTAATGATATCAATAAAATTATTATACGACAACCTGTAAGAACTGAATACAGAATTGCATTTCCATACTTATACAATAACCTACCGCATTATGTTCATTTATCTTGGTGAGTTTTTTTTTTTTTTTAGATTAAATTACCTAATTTTTTAAAAAAAAAACTAACCAAACACGCAAGTTTTGAAAACTTCATAAAAATATTTGTTGTTTTTACTAATGTGTGTAATATTAATTTACATAATCGTTGAAGCTAACTAGATAAAAGATCATCTAATTTAGCGCTGATAGTTATGAACAATACATCGAATTTTTTATTATTCAACATTTTAACATATGTCTCTTTATAACTTGTAAATTTCTGAATAATAGATGCCTCTTTGTCAATGGAAACATAAAAGAATGTTACACTAAATAAGAAATTAAAACTAAAATATACAACTCATTACAAGTAAAAAGGTGTTCATAAAAATCAAAATTTTCTAGTATATATATTCTAGCTACATGCAATCTTACAAAAATAAAGTGCTATAATGATGTTAGCTATCATTTGGTTTTTGTTTCATATTTCTGTGATATTTTCAAGTATACAAAAATAAGAAACACATAAAAATGTTTTTTTAACAAATATTGTGATTTCACAACAATAAAAAATGATATTGACACAAGATTATTTTTAATTTCATAGACATTCTAATAAACACCTTAAAATTTGGGTGTGTGGCATACTCTTACTGTGTTATTCCATGTTAAAAAATAAGTATCACAATATTACTTTGCATCATAGATAACTGCTGTCGCGTTGATGAAAACTGTGCAACAATACATGTCATTTTTTAAATATCGTTAACTTCCCAAAAAATATTTCTAACAAATTATAATACTACCATTATTTTTGTTTTAGTTTATAGAAAAAAAAAACTATGGTCCTTTAAGTATAGTAAAATTATTTTTTCTCAAAACTATGATGAATTGCGTAGGGGCTCTGAAATTGGATGCAGAATGATGCCCAACTATTGTTTTTTTAATGGATTTCATCCGTGATGTGTCTGTTTTAAAATCAGTAGGATTATGCGCCTAACTGAGAATATTAACTTTGTTATGATGATTAGCACAGGGGTCTGATATCTGTATTAATGAGTACAGACAGATAACATTTATTTATAACGTGATCAGTGATCTGTTGTATTAAACGTTGTCTGGACAATATTAAATATCTGAACAAAATGTATAAAAAAAATGTTTATATTTGCGTTTTTGTTTATAAAGTTAAAATAAATGTTACCTAACATCCAAAGTTCCATGAATATGTTTTAAAATAAGAATACATTAATTATATTTGTAGACATAATTATAATAAAAGAAAATATTAAATAATGGTTACATTATGAGTGTAGATAATTTTTTATATATATTTTTTTTATTATAATTTATTTTGGTTTCTGTTTGCAAAGTATTAATTATTAAAAAATGACTTGAATAGTAGGTTAATAATAACGTTTTTAGAAAAAAATCATTTTTTTAAATTATTCAAAAAAATTGACCATTCTGAATTTGTTCTTGCAGTTGTCTTTGTAAAATAGAAAAATGTTGTGTTCATGTTTTGATTGTAAATCCTAAAATTAAATATAAGTTTTTCATAAAATGCATTTTTTATAGATTGGTGGTAAAAAATCATCACAATAATTCAAAAAATGGACTATATTTTATAAACGAATAAAATGTTGTTTCCAATAAGTTCCCTACAATTTATTCGAAACATTTTTCTGATTGAAATTTTATTGAAGCTTTGCCTAAAACAGATAAAACTAATATGGTAATTGAATTATAACTGTAATTTACTGTGGATGGTACAAAGTTAATACATACAATCAGATTGAGTGCTATATAATTGGCAATAATTTGGCTTTTGTTTCATTTTTTTAGAATTGTTTTCAATTATATTAAAATAAAAATGTTTTTTAACAAATATTATGATTTCACAACAATAGAAATTGATATTGACATAAGTTTAATTACTTTTTTTAAAAATATTAAATTGTTGAATTTTTATTTTTTATTTTCAAATTTCTTAAAAATTCCCATTAAACTTCTTAAAAATTGGGTGTGTGATGTCTCTTACTTTGTTATTTCATGTTTAAAAAATAATTTCACAATATCACTGTGTATGTGTATCATATATGACCGTTGTTGCATTGATGAAAACTGTTTAATATTACATGTTATTTTTAAGATATCGATAACTCGCAAACTAAAAGTTACAAACAAATTATAATACTACCATTATTTTTGTTTAAATTTATAAAAAAAAACTATGATGAATTGCGTAGGGGCTCTGAAATTGGATGCAGAATGATGCCCAACTATTGTTTTTTTAATGGATTTCATCCGTGATGTGTCCGTTTTAAAACCAGTAGGATTATGCGCCTAACTGAGAATATTAACTTTGTTATGATGATTAGCACAGGGGTCTGATATCTGTATTAATGAGTACAGACAGATAATATTTATTTATAACGTGGTCAGTGATCTGTTGTAATAAATGTTATCTGGACAATATTAAATATCTGAACAAAATGTCCTGGCAAAATATAATTGTTTTTTTTTTTTTATATAAAGAACATGAATTTAACCAACAAGTTCTATGAAAATGTTAAAAGAATAAACTTATTATATTTTTTGGATGAAATAATAATGGTTAAATTATGAGTGTAGAAAATATTTAGTAGTGTTGAACATTTAAACAATGTAATTTTTGTTTTGAAATTGGATGCAGAATGATGCCCCCAACTATTATATTATTAATGTATTTCATCCGTGATTTGTCTATTTCAATACCAGTAGGATTATGTGCTAAACTATGAATATTAACTTTGTTTTAATTATGGTACGGATTTTAATTTTGTTTAAAAGTAAATATATTTAAATATAGGTATATGTGTTTAATAAATATTTATTTATAATCTTGAAATATATAAAATACATTAAAAACTTGATAAAAAAAATACCATAGAAAATACAAAATATAATAAAAATTATTCTATATATTTATATTTTTATGTATTATAATGTTGACGAGAGAAATTATTTATTTTTCAATTCATCAAAGAAAAAATGTGTTCAATGTTAGAGGACACTACATCTTCATTTGTTCACTCTCTCTAATGAAATAACTTTTTAAGTTATAATTTTAGAGTAAATTAACCTATAATCATAATACAAACGTATAAACGAGCTTATTGTCTTTGCCGTAGTGTTGTCTTATTTTCAAAATATTTAATTTTTAAAGAAATATAATTATTTGTTAATTCTTATAATTTAAATAGAAGATATATTACCTAACCTCTTTACAATTAAATGTTCATGCAAAATAACTTATGACAAATAATGTCAACAATAATATTATAATTAATCTTAATTATAAATTTAGTAATAAGTAAATTTACTCTAATATTTGAATTTTGACAAAGTTATGAAAATCATGCCAAACGTAATTTTCCTATACTTTCAGTAGTTTAGACAGCGACATTAAAATATATGGGTGTAGTATTCACTTAATTTGTAGTACGGAAATTAGAATATTTTATGAGCTGATGTGTGGAATCCGAAGATAAATGTATACAGGTATAAGATTGAGCACAACTAATAAGTTTTAAATTGTTTAAAAAAATTTTAAAAAGTTTTAAACTTCAATTAATAGATACGATGACAATATTACTATCATCATTTAATGCCAAATCCTATATCCATCTTATCGTATCATATATGTATTTATTAATAAATTATTTTAAATAAAATCAGCATCAATTCATTCAAAACATAATCATCTGTTGAAAACTTTCCGATATTAAAATCACAAAAATATTTATTGAAGAGGACACTATACATGCGTTTTAACGGCATTAAAACATGTTCTCGCTTTCTAAGTTCAACTTCACTCCTAGTTATTGTAGATTCAAAATTTAAACAGAATATGATAGAGAATATTTACTGTAGATAAACATAGTTTTTAGTTTTTAAAAATTTAGAAATTTGACGTTTTTTTGATAAAAAAAATTCAGATGTTTAAATATATTTATCGAACAAAAACTGTACGCTCGGTCTTAGTTTAAGTTTTCATCTTTTACTTAGTGTAATTTTTAATCTTTTATGATGATTTTAAATCAAACTGAAATCAGAAATCCACAAGTAATTTTTAAACAAATTTCGTGATTACACAACAATAAATAGTAGTACAAATATCAGATTATTTCTAGATAACTTTAAAAATATATTTTAACATTTTTTAATTGTTAAATTTTCATTATTCAAAAAACTTCTTAAAAATTATTTAAACAGAACCCTTATAGAAGGTAAGACTATATAATCCTCTTAGTTAAAATCCGTTCCCTAGTTATGATGATTAGGACAATAGTGATATTTGTATTATTGAATACAGACAGATAAAATTTGTTTATAATGTGGTCAGTGATCTGCTATTATAAATGTTGTTTGAACAATATTATATATTTAAACAAAATATGTAGAGTTATAATTTATTTTATGAAGAAATAGGAACATCGAACATTATCTTGAAAATGATTTTTAAATTTAATTAAAATGTTGGAATTTGTATTACTTTATATAAAATATGTTGTGTTTATGTATTGTATGTCTAGATGTATATTATATAAATTATTGTATTCATATCTTTATTTTCAGGTATCATGCTCCAAATGTTGTATACATTAAAACTGAAGATCCAGACTTGCCAGCTTTTTATTTTGACCCCTTAATCAACCCCATATCTCACAGACATTCAGTAAAGGTATTTATTATATTATATTAATTATTAATATTACAAAAAATATGTGTTTATAGATAATCATGTTTTATGATTCTTACCTGATATTTGCCTCTCATATTCTTCCATAAGATTTTGACACATGTTAACATTTGAAAATATGTTATAGGGTCCAATATAAATTGCACTTGATGTTTGTATTATAATAAAAAAAAACATACAATGTAAAAAATATTAAGACATTTTTAGTGCCTTTCTCATGGTTAAAATCAAGTTTTTAACTATTAAAATACCAAAAACCATTCTATAATTATATTAAACATTTATAGGTTAACGAACCTGTATTCGATGATGATGAAGAATTTGAATTGCCATTAGAAGTCCAACCCTTTTTACAAGAAATTCCTGTTTACACTGACAATACTGCAAATGGAATCGCATTACTGTGGGCCCCTAGGCCTTTTAATATGCGCTCTGGTTAGTATATTTTCTTTATTATTATTTTAAATAAATTGTTAATGTTTTTTATATGCTTAGGTCGTTGTAGAAGAGCTATTGATGTACCTTTAGTTAAGAGTTGGTACAGAGAACATTGTCCTCCTGGTCAACCTGTTAAAGTGCGTGTGAGCTACCAAAAACTTCTGAAATACTATGTACTAAATGCTTTGAAACACAGACCGCCTAAACCACAAAAAAAAAGGTTTTTTTATCTATTTACAAACTTTTATTTTTGTATTATATTATAATAAATTATTTTTGTAAATTTCAGATATTTATTCCGATCGTTTAAGTTTACTAAATTTTTCCAAACTACAACATTAGATTGGGTAGAAGCTGGTTTGCAAGTATGCAGACAGGGATATAACATGTTAAACCTTTTAATTCATCGTAAAAACCTTAACTATTTACATCTGGATTATAATTTCAATTTGAAACCTGTGAAAACACTTACAACCAAAGAGAGAAAAAAATCACGATTTGGAAATGGTATATACCTAGTTAAAATTATTTTAAAATGCTTATATGATAAATTTAACGATTAATTAATTATTTGATAGCTTTTCATTTATGTCGAGAAATTCTCCGTTTAACCAAATTGATCATTGATTCACATGTGCAATACAGATTAAACAATATTGATGCTTTTCAATTAGCAGATGGATTACAATATGTATTTGCACATGTTGGACAATTAACGGGCATGTACCGTTATAAATACAAACTCATGAGACAAATCCGCATGTGCAAAGATTTAAAACATCTTATTTACTATCGATTTAATACTGTAAGTTATTTTAACAAATTATAAGGAAAAAAAATAGTAAAATCATGTTAAATTTTAGGGACCCGTAGGTAAAGGTCCAGGATGTGGATTTTGGGCACCAGGTTGGCGTGTATGGTTGTTTTTCATGCGAGGTATAACACCTTTATTAGAAAGATGGTTAGGTAATTTATTATCCCGGCAATTTGAAGGAAGACATTCAAAGGGTGTTGCTAAGACTGTTACAAAACAACGTGTCGAGAGTCATTTTGATTTAGAACTTCGAGCTTCTGTAAATAATTTATTATTGACAACTTTTTTTTACTAATTCATTTTTATTTTAAATAATGTTGTATTTTTGTAGGTTATGCATGATATAGTAGATATGATGCCAGAAGGTATCAAACAAAATAAAGCTAGAACCATTTTGCAACATTTATCTGAAGCTTGGAGATGTTGGAAAGCTAATATTCCATGGAAGGTAAAATAATTTAGGAAAAATTTAATACACATTTTTGTATATTTTTTTTTTATATAATAGGTTCCCGGATTACCAACTCCAATTGAGAATATGATTCTGCGTTATGTAAAAATGAAAGCTGACTGGTGGACAAATACAGCTCATTATAATAGAGAACGTATCCGCAGAGGAGCAACTGTTGATAAAACTGTTTGTAAAAAAAATTTAGGTCGGCTGACTCGATTATATTTGAAAGCTGAACAAGAACGTCAACACAATTATCTTAAAGTAAGTTTCATTTATTTGCTGTATTTATTAATTATAATATATTATATTTTGTGTTCTAGGATGGACCTTATATATCCCCTGAAGAAGCTGTAGCTATTTACACAACAACTGTACATTGGTTAGAATCACGACGTTTTGCTCCAATACCGTTTCCTCCACTGTCATACAAACATGACACAAAATTACTTATTTTAGCTCTTGAACGTTTAAAAGAAGCTTACAGGTAAAATAATATTTTTAATAATTAATTGTGTAAAAATAAAATAATTATGATTTATAGTGTAAAGTCTCGATTAAATCAGAGTCAAAGAGAAGAACTAGGATTAATTGAGCAAGCTTATGATAATCCTCATGAAGCACTTTCAAGAATTAAACGTCATTTATTAACTCAAAGAACATTTAAAGAAGTAAGTAATTTTGTCCGTATATAATAATATTTATATATACTCATATATATATATATATATATATATATTACAGTATTATCTTTATCAATATTTGTTTTAAGTTTTAGACAAATTCGTTCATAGTCGTAAGTCATCATAACACACAAATGATAAATAGTTTTCATGCATTCATGCGTCCTAATTCCTATATCAAAAAACAAATGTATATATCTATTCCACCTTTATTCAATACAAACCTCTGATTTCATGTAAATATGGCAGTTGTCAAACGGCTCTAGTTCATTTTTTAGTAGAATTTCAATGTTGATTACTTGTAAGGAATCAGCACACCTGTCTTTAAAACTCAAAACCACAATCTCATCTTAATAAATATCTTCTAAGAGTTTTTGAAAATTAACATTTTTGTTTGACTCCCGTTTGCCCCACACAAAATTCAAACCTTAGGATATATATTCTATATAAGTTGTGGCTTAATTGGAGATATTGCAAACAATCATCCATTCAGTAAATTATCTTCTGACTTTTTCTCACTATAAAATCTCTGTTTAAAATAATTTTCGCTGAAATGTAATACCTAATAGTATTGATGTATAATAATAATGATGATAGCTTTACTTCTGGTAAGGTATGTCATGTAAATATGTGAGTTTATGAGTGTGCAGCGCTCAAGGGCATACTGCACTTTGATCATGCACAAAACCACAGCCCTTTTCATGTGTTTTCACATTAAATTTTTGAATTTCATAAATTATTTTTAATTAATAATATTATTATTGGTATAAAAATGCTTAAGAAGCTTTGCTTTTGTTGTTCATTCATAAACCGACATACTCGTATTAACTATAATTTAATTCTTCAATGAGGAGAAATCAATTATTTAAGTTACTTCCATCTTTATAAAATTACATATCAAAATAAACATTATTTGTTATTGACTGAAAATAAGTAGGTAATTATTAATTTGTATTTAATTAATTTTATATTATAATAACTTATTTATGTCTAAATATTTTATTTAAATGATGAAAATTGTTACATCACGTGTCATTTTTAAAATATCGATAACTTGCAAACGATAAGTTACAAACAATTATTATTACAATTAAAATACTACCATTATTTTTGTTTTAGTTAGAAAAAAACCTATGGTTCTTTAAGTAATATTAAACAATGTAAAATTTTTTTTCCCAAAACTATGATGAATTGCGTAGGGGCTCTGAAATTGGATGCAGAATGATGCCCAACTATTGTTTTTTTAATGGATTTCATCCGTGATGTGTCTGTTTTAAAATCAGTAGGATTATGCGCCTAACTGAGAATATTAACTTTGTTATGATGATTAGCACAGGGGTCTGATATCTGTATTAATGAGTACAGACAGATAACATTTATTTATAACGTGATCAGTGATCTATTGTAATAAATGTTGTCTGGACAATATTAAATATCTGAACAAGTTAAACACGGTTTTAAATTTAAGCAAAATAGTTTAATATTTTATTTGTAAATGTTATATATGGGTATTATGTATTAATTAAATCATTGTTGTATTTTTTTTATTAAAATTAAATTTAACCAACATGCTAATTGCATGAAAATATTAAAAGAATAAGCGTATTATATTTTTAAATGAAACAATAATAATTAAATTATTATTGTAGATAATATTTAGTAGTATTGAACATTTAAACAATGTAATTTTTGTTTTCTCAAAGTTGTGTAGTTGTTTTGAAATTGGATAATTATTAGGCGATTAATTAATAAAAAGATTAATCATATAATCATTCAATCGTACTTATGAACGTATTCAATATGTATATTTTACGTTTTAAATTTCGTTTGTTGAAATTTAATAATACTCACACATTTATTTTCCTCTTAATCATCACCTGGTTAATATTCAAATAATTTTATATTAAGTTTAGTTTTCAGTTTATACTAATGTAATTAATTATAGATATATATAATTTTTTTTAGGTTGGAATAGAGTTTATGGATTTATATTCTCATTTAGTGCCAGTATATGATGTTGAACCGTTAGAAAAAATTACTGATGCTTATTTGGACCAATATTTATGGTATGAAGCTGATAAGCGACGTTTATTTCCACCCTGGATTAAACCTTCTGATACTGAGCCTCCGCCGTTACTTGTGTATAAATGGTGTCAAGGTAAGTAATTATATTTATTTATTTAATATAAAATTGAAACAACAAATAATTATTAATTATGTACCTAGCATTTTTATTTTATGCAAATTATTTGGTTTTTATATTGTCTTTCTACATATTACATAAGACAAAATAAAAATAACTTGATACATTTTTTTCTTATATAGGTGTAAATAATTTACAAGATGTATGGGATGTGAGTGAAGGTGAATGCAATGTACTGCTTGAATCCAAATTTGAAAAAATCTATGAAAAAATTGATTTAACCTTACTAAACAGATTGCTAAGATTAATTGTTGATCATAATATTGCTGATTATATGACTGCAAAAAGCAATGTTATAATAAATTATAAGGTTTGTTTTTATCTATTGAGTTATTGATTCTTGTGAGTTATAAAATTTATAACATATGTTAACTTATAGGATATGAACCATACAAATAGTTATGGTATAGTTAGAGGTTTACAATTTTCATCCTTTATTGTTCAATACTATGGATTGGTCTTGGATTTATTAGTTTTGGGATTACAAAGAGCATCGGAAATGGCTGGACCTCCTCAAATGCCCAATGACTTTTTAACATTCCAAGATGTTCCAACAGAAGTAGCTCACCCAGTTCGTCTATATTGTCGATATATTGATAGAGTCCACATTTTTTTGAGGTATTTATTATTGTTTTATTTTATACTTATAAGTATTTTATAATTAAACTTGATATTGGTAAATTATGTCGAGTGCGATATAATAATAAATTTTAAATAATATTTATACATTTCCATTAACATGATTTAAAAAAAATAAAACTAATATTATATATCTTCTCTTTTTATATATAAAATGCAATTATAGTTGTGAACATGGCTCATTTTTATAGATATATATATCGAGGTTGTTTAAATTTTTATTAAGAAATTCAAGATGAATACCTTTCCATTTTTTCAAATGGTAAGAAAAAAGACTTCTTCTTGTGCATAAAAGTGTTAAACTTTCATCTCATTCGTTTAAATTAAATTATATTATTTTAATCTTATTAAATTCATTTAACAAATAAAAAAAAAAAGGTGGCAACTCAAAAATTATAAAACAAAAACATGACAAAATGTATCCTGCTTAAAATTTGTGGGAACAGCTAGCCGTGATTCTTAAAAACAGGTTAATCTGTTTTAAACAGGATGTATGGTTACCCTAATGTAGTGTCCTTTTAATATTATTTATTACTTTTGGTATAATAGAATCTATTTTAATGCTTGGACTATTTTCTATATCCATACTTTATGATGTGTATCTTCTAATTTTGTCTCCTACTCTTAACACATTTTATTATCATAAAATGATGTTGAAATGTAAAAAAAAATACCTATTTAATGCTGATAAAATCGACAACATTTAGATATAAAATTTGTTATAACTATTTGTACAATTTACCTATTAATTAATTTAATTTTGATAAACAGATTCACTGCTGAAGAAGCTAAAGATCTTATTCAACGTTATTTAACAGAACATCCCGATCCCAATAACGAGAATATTGTTGGTTATAATAACAAAAAATGTTGGCCTCGTGATGCTAGAATGCGTTTAATGAAACATGATGTAAACTTGTAAGTAATATTAGATATTTTGATACTTAGTTCGTTTTTGTTTATAATTTTTAATTTTATAGAGGAAGAGCTGTTTTCTGGGATATTAAAAATAGATTACCTCGTTCAACAACTACCATTCAGTGGGAAAATAGTTTTGTGAGCGTGTATTCCAAAGATAATCCTAATTTATTATTTAACATGAGTGGTTTTGAATGCCGTATTCTACCAAAAGTGAGATAATTAAATATTTAAATATTTACATTCACATTAAAATAAATGTGATTTCTAGTGTCGTACTATTCATGATGAACTCACCCATAAAGATGGAATTTGGAATCTACAAAATGAAATCACTAAAGAAAGAACGGCTCAATCATTTTTGAGAGTTGATGATGAATCCTTGCAAAGATTCCATAATCGTGTTAGACAAATATTAATGGCCAGTGGATCAACAACATTTACCAAGGTTTGAATTTAAATTTGAATCCTAATTATATTTTAATTTACAATTAAAAAATTATTTTAATATATAGATTGTTAACAAATGGAATACTGCTTTGATTGGTCTAATGACTTATTTCCGAGAAGCTGTAGTAAATACTCAAGAATTATTGGATCTGTTGGTGAAATGTGAAAACAAAATTCAAACCCGTATTAAAATTGGTCTTAATTCGAAAATGCCTTCAAGATTTCCTCCTGTTGTTTTCTATACACCTAAAGAACTTGGTGGTTTAGGAATGTTATCTATGGGTCATGTTCTTATTCCTCAGGTAAATAATATTCAAATAATAATTTTTATAACAGGCATTGCTTAATAGACATTTTTGTCTTAGTCTGATTTACGTTGGTCTAAACAAACAGATGTTGGTATTACTCATTTCCGTTCAGGTATGAGTCATGATGAAGATCAATTAATACCTAATTTATACCGTTATATACAACCATGGGAATCTGAATTTATTGATTCCCAGAGAGTATGGGCTGAATATGCTTTAAAGAGACAAGAAGCAAATGCCCAAAATAGGTAAAATCATTTAATACACAAATGTATATTGTTTCAATTTACTAATAATAATAATTTCAGACGTTTAACATTGGAAGATTTAGAAGACAGTTGGGATCGTGGAATACCTAGAATAAATACTCTGTTCCAAAAAGATAGGCATACATTAGCTTATGATAAAGGCTGGAGAATCAGAACAGAATTCAAACAATATCAGGTAAACTTGTATACAAAAAATATATATATATATATATATATTATTTATAAATATATATATTTTTTGATTTATATATTTATAAAAATAAATCATTTATAAATTTTGAATTTATGTATATTCATTCTCTACTTTTAAATTTTAATATAATAAGTATTAATATTATATATTTAATTATAGGTTCTAAAACAGAATCCTTTCTGGTGGACCCATCAAAGACACGATGGTAAATTGTGGAATTTGAATAATTACCGAACAGATATGATTCAAGCGTTAGGTGGCGTTGAGGGTATATTGGAACATACCTTATTCAAAGGAACCTATTTCCCAACTTGGGAAGGTCTATTTTGGTAAATTAATTATATTAGTATTATTTTATTTTTATTCTATTGACACTATTATTTTTTTAGGGAAAAAGCATCTGGTTTTGAAGAATCTATGAAATACAAAAAATTAACAAATGCTCAGCGTTCTGGTTTGAATCAAATTCCTAATCGTCGTTTTACATTGTGGTGGTCACCAACTATTAATCGTGCAAATGTTTATGTTGGTTTTCAAGTACAGCTTGATTTAACTGGAATATTTATGCATGGTAAAATTCCTACTCTAAAAATTTCCCTCATTCAAATATTCAGGGCTCATTTGTGGCAAAAAGTCCATGAGTCTATTGTTATGGATCTTTGTCAAGTTAGTACTTTCTACAGAAAATTTATCAAAATATAAATATTTGAATTCTATTAATCAATGTATTTTATGTAGGTTTTTGATCAAGAACTGGATGCATTAGAAATTGAAA
Source organism: Pemphigus obesinymphae (assembly GCA_025469235.1). NCBI lineage: Eukaryota > Metazoa > Arthropoda > Insecta > Hemiptera > Aphididae > Pemphigus > Pemphigus obesinymphae. The sequence continues at coordinate 22,516 of JAIPRL010004247.1, forward strand.
CTGTTCAAAAGGAAACTATTCATCCACGTAAATCATATAAAATGAATTCATCTTGTGCAGATATACTACTTTTTGCTGCTTATAAATGGAATGTGTCAAGACCCTCACTTTTGGCCGATTCAAAGTAATTATTTTGCATAAAGTTTTGCCATATAAATTAATTATTTTTCTTCGCTTATTAGTTTTTTATATTTTATTTTACTTATTTTAGGGATACAATGGATAACACAACTACGCAAAAATATTGGTTGGATGTTCAACTGCGATGGGGTGACTATGATTCACATGATGTTGAACGTTATGCTAGAGCAAAATTTCTTGATTATACAACTGATAACATGTCCATTTATCCATCACCTACTGGTGTACTCATTGCTATTGATTTAGCTTATAATTTACATAGGTAATATAACTTAAAAATTTGAATATAATAGTTTTTAAATTTAAAAAAATTATACTAATATGTAATTTATTTTTAATTTTAGTGCCTATGGAAATTGGTTCCCTGGTTGCAAACCCTTAATCCAACAAGCCATGGCAAAGATCATGAAAGCCAATCCAGCCTTATATGTATTAAGAGAACGTATCCGTAAAGCTTTGCAACTATATTCATCTGAACCTACTGAACCATACTTATCAAGTCAAAACTATGGTGAACTGTTTTCCAATCAGATCATTTGGTAATGTATTATTACATATTTTATTTATAAGTATTAAACTTTTAAGTATACTATTTTAAGGAGAAGACTATTGAAATTGTTTTCCTATACATCAAGCTATTAAAATTTAATAGTAAACATTAGGATCTGATTTAAATTTATTGAATATACAATTCTGTGAATTAATAGTAAAATTGCTAATAAATAATAATCCAATTAATATAATATTAACTTTTTTCATAGTTAAGTACTGATATTTGTATACATTTTTTACTTTAATGTATACATAATTTATAATTTGTAATTATCTAATTTTAGGTTTGTAGATGACACAAATGTGTACAGAGTAACAATTCATAAAACTTTTGAAGGAAATTTGACCACTAAGCCTATTAACGGAGCTATCTTTATATTTAATCCTCGTACTGGACAACTGTTTTTGAAAATCATTCATACATCTGTATGGGCTGGACAAAAACGTTTAGGACAAGTGAGTATATTTATATCAATGTAGATAACTTTTTAACCTATAACCATAATTAATTTGTAGTTGGCAAAATGGAAAACAGCAGAAGAAGTAGCAGCTTTGATTCGTTCATTGCCTGTCGAAGAACAACCTAAACAAATTATTGTTACACGTAAAGGAATGTTGGATCCACTTGAGGTACATTTTTTTTCTTTTAGGTATAATACATTTTTACTCATTGAAATTATTTAATTTAGGTGCATCTTTTGGATTTCCCAAATATTGTAATTAAAGGATCAGAGTTGCAACTTCCATTCCAAGCTTGTTTGAAGGTTGAAAAGTTTGGTGATCTTATATTGAAAGCAACAGAACCTCAAATGGTTCTTTTCAATTTGTATGATGATTGGCTTAAAACAATTTCTTCTTATACGGTAAAAAATTATTTAATAATATCTAATATATTTTATAATATATATGTTATATATTTTTTATAGGCATTTTCTCGGTTAATATTAATTTTAAGAGCTTTGCATGTTAACACCGAACGTACCAAAGTTATATTAAAACCAGACAAAACAACTATAACTGAACCACATCACATTTGGCCAACTCTTAGTGATGATGAATGGATTAAGGTTGAAGTACAATTAAAGGATTTGATTTTAGCTGATTATGGAAAGAAAAACAAGTATACATAAATATTTTTTAAATAATTTGTTAGGCGTTTAATAATTTTCATTTTGTTTTTATTATAGTGTGAATGTTGCATCTTTAACACAATCAGAAATTCGTGATATTATTTTGGGAATGGAGATCAGTGCACCGTCAGCTCAAAGACAGCAAATTGCCGAAATTGAAAAGCAAACTAAAGAACAGTCACAATTGACTGCGACCACAACTAGAACAGTGAATAAACATGGAGATGATATTATTACTTCCACTACTTCTAATTATGAAACTCAAACTTTCAGGTAAAGTTATAAATTTTAATTTGATTTTTAAGTTTTTAAATGATTAATTTTTTTCCAGCTCGAAAACTGAATGGAGAGTTCGTGCTATATCTGCTACAAATCTTCATTTACGTACAAATCATATTTATGTATCATCTGATGATATTAAAGAAACTGGTTACACATATATTCTACCTAAAAACATACTTAAAAAGTTTGTTACTATTTCTGATCTTCGTGCTCAGGTATGTCAAATAATTTTTAAGGAAACTATATTAAATAGTCTCCGTATTATATAAATATTATTTTATACTAAGTCTTTAAATGGAGGTGTAAGGTTCTTTTATAAATTAAAAATGTTTATTATAGATATGTGCATACTTATATGGTGTGAGTCCTCCTGATAATCCACAAGTAAAGGAAATCAGATGTCTTGTAATGCCTCCACAATGGGGCACTCACCAAACCATACATGTACCATCACAATTGCCCAATAACCATCACTACCTCAATGACATGGAACCACTCGGTTGGATACATACACAACCCAATGAATTACCTCAACTGTCGCCACAAGTAAATTAAAATAATTTTACTATTATTTAGTACATTTGTTGAGTACTATTTGTTTTAAATTATTATACAATTAAAAATTTTAGGATATTAGTACCCATGCCAAAATTATGTCTGATAATTCATCGTGGGACGGAGAAAAAACTGTTATAATTACTTGCAGTTTTACTCCAGGTTCATGCTCACTGACAGCTTATAAATTGACTCCCAGGTAAAATAATATTATTAAATTTACATAATTTCCATAATTATTATTATTATTTAATAGTGGTTTTGAATGGGGACGACAAAATACTGACAAAGGTAACAATCCTAAAGGATATTTGCCTAGTCATTATGAAAAAGTACAAATGCTGTTGTCAGACAGATTCCTTGGTTTCTTTATGGTTCCTGCTCAAGGATCATGGAACTATAATTTTATGGGTAAATATGAAAATAAAATGTATTAATAAATAAATGTTATTTTTTAGACTTTCATAATATTAAATATTTAAAAATTAAATTAACTACATAATAAATAAATATGTGTGAATAATTATTACAAAAACTATTACTAATACTTTGTATTAAAATTTTAGGTGTACGGCATGACGCAAATATGAAATATGAATTACAATTGGCTAATCCAAAAGAATTTTATCATGAAATCCATAGACCCGCTCATTTCCTAAACTTTTCATCTTTAGAAGATGGGGATGGTGTTGGAGCTGACCGTGAAGATGTGTATGCTTAATGTGTATTGTAATTATTTGTTTAAGTTAGTTTTTATTTTATACTTTACTTAAAAAAAAAATCTTAATGTTGTATATATATATATGTTTCTAGTTGGATTTTAAACATGTGATTGTCAAAATTATATTTAAAACATTATTAATAAAAAATAATAATGTATTACTATTTTATTGAAAAATTACATTGTGAAATATATCAATATATCTTCTCCATAAAATGAAAATGAGCAATAGGAAGATTCTCTATAATTTTAGATTACATAATGTGCCTAGCAAACAATGCTTTCACTAGATTTTAAAACAATGTAACCAACTTTCATTTAAGGCATTCTTACATAGCATATCGGAGAACTTCTTAAGAGGCCCGGTACCATCTACTTATTAAGGAACATATTATAGGCAATTTAAGTCACATTTTGTGTTGATGGTCATATAACTTATAATTACCATATTGACTTCGTCAAAATAGGTATAGCAATAATAATTACAAATGGTGGAAAACAAATTTTTTAAATCATAAATTAAATGTGACCTGCAATCAGTTATAAGTTGAAAGTAAAAAGCAGTCAGTAAGTTACCAGACAAGATGAAAGTATTGAATTTGAAAGCAATGAATATCATTGCATTCAACATAATAATTTTTGATATTAATAAAATAAAATTACTTTTGATTTTTAGAAGTAAAAAAAAAAAGTTACTACTACTATTTATTTGTTATTATGTTATTTCCCCTGCATTTATAAAAATCTGGGAAAATAAAAAAATGACCTGTCAAAAGTACCAACTAGAACCAATTTACTCTTAAGTACATACAAATGACAAAACTTCTAGACTTCTGGTCAAAAAGTTGATTACAAAAAAAAAAAACTTCCTCACTACACCCAGAATCAATACATATTATTGATTTTATTTATTAGCCTTAAAACAGTTCTAATGAAAAATCATATACAATTTAAGGGGACACTCTCTTCATTACTACAAAAATGTTTAATTTTTTTTTTGCTAAAAATAGGAGGCTACAAACTATTTTCACAATGTATTTTATAATGCATCAACTTATTTAATAAAAAAAAAAATTGTACTTAAATTTTAGTATTTATTAAATATTATGAACAGTTTAATAAATTATATGCAATGATAAAAAATATACAAGAGAAATAAAGAATAATAAGATAAACAAATTATACAAACAAAATAAGAGTAAAAAAATAGAAAACAATAAAAAATAATTAGAAGAAAAACAATTAAATTAAAGAGTTGATTTAAATTAATTAATTATTAACAAAATATAAATGTTTCTTATATATTTATCAAAAACTACCGATCTATAGAAACTATTAGTTTCATTTTATAGGGGATCCACAGAATGGAACTTTTGAGTATTATATTTGTATAACTATATTTAAATCTAATAGGTTATATAAAGATATATTAATATATTTTAATTTAATTTAATCAGCTTGAAATGTGTTCAAATGTCTTAAAAATATGAAGTCGTTCACATTCATATTCTATTTCACAGTAACGAGTGGTGTTCGCATGTTGTTCACAAATTATAAATGTGAACACATGATCACCTTTCTTTCCAAACACTGCCAATTGTCAATAAAATGTTTATTGGAGAGGATAACATGTAGTTATGGGTGGGATGAGTATTATAAAATAGATCAGTGTTGAGATTTGAAAGTATTATGTTACTTAACTTTGAATTTAGGAAGACTTAATGAAAATTAAAAATAAAGCTTCTATATTATTATTGAGTAATTTATTGAGAATTGTAGCACAGAAAATATTTCTTTTTTTATATATAGTTTTTAAATCTAAAAATGTAAGAATATTATATTGTAATCAGAATGGGGTGGCCTGGTAAATTTGCTTTTAAAATATAAAAGCGAAAAACTTGTATTTCTTCATTTTGATTATCATGATTCATGGCCAAGCTATTAGATTCCCAAATAAAAAAATACATATTCAAACTGGAAACGAAGAGAGGTGTATAATTAATATTTAAACGTAAAATCATTGAAATCTGAGTTACACTTAATTATACTAAATATCGAAAGTGCTTTCTTTTCAATTTTTAATACATGGGAATTGAATAGAATTTCAAAAATGACTCCTAAATATTTAATAAAAGAAAATCGAAGCAAACTATCTCACCAGATATACAAAAATTATTATAGTTAATAAGACCTATGTTTTTTTAGAAAAAAGATACTTAGACATTTATATTACATTCCATTTGAAATTCACCAATTTAGTAAATTATTTTAAATCAGTTTGTAGAAATTCAACGTCATCAGCTAATAACAAAATATTAGAATTGTTAATTAAAAAAACTTATTCAAGGGCGCCCTGAGAGGGGCCATGGCCCTCCCCGCTATTTGAGCCGACGTTTGTATAGGAAGTATTTTAATAAATATTTTTAAAAGTACCTAGGTATTATTTTATTTTTCAATAAAAAATCATTATTTATGTAAGTACTAAATAATAATAGTTTGAAATGTTGAACATTGTATGATCTACTGTCACAAACTGTCGGCTTCCGCAAAATAATTATTCTTGAAAAATGCGATTTCAAAATTGTGAACATGTTATAAAAGTAATGGTATTTGTAAAGACAGGTTTACATAATATTATACACAATAAACTATGTTGTGTATGTTATTTCCTTTGATTTATATAAATACACATACATACATATAACTGTATAGGTACATATATATATATATATATAAATATATGTGTGTGTCTATGTATATATATTATATAACTTATAAGTATTATACCCCCCACCCCAGAGCCGTCTCAAAGAAAAAATTTAAAAAAAATAATATCACTTCAAGAACTTAAAATAAGCAAAAAAAAAATAGGTAATTAACATTTTTCTCATTTTGCCGATTAAAATCCTAACATACAAAATTCCAACAAATACTTCATTGCTGTATAATTTTCCGACAAAATTCCAAAATACTTCCATTCAAAATGTGACTTTTTCTATTATTTTCCGACTGCTTTTGGAAGTTTTGAGGGAAGTGTGTCATCCCCCTCTCAGGACGGCCCTGCCCCTCTCGGTTGATATTTCTGCAGACACCCTTGACTATATTGTTATAAATCTTCTCCTTCGCCTTCTCTCCCAACTATTTGGGGTCGGCCACCCTACACTTTCACTTAACTCTATCTACCGCATCTTCTTCACTAACCCCCACCTTACTCATATCACTCGACATCACATCCACTCAATTCTTTTTCGGTCTTCTCCTCCCTCTTTCCATCAACATACGTTTCCTTTACTAATCATACTGCCTCAGCCTATTCCCTCCTTAATACATGCTCACATGCTCGAGCCATCTCAATCTCTTCTCTTTATTTTGTCAACTATTTCTAAATATTTCCTATTCAAAACTATTCCTGTACTATTTATACACTCATTCCTTATTTTATCCTATCTAGTTAATCATTTTAAACAAATTTGGTAACATTTATTGTTTCAGGTATTCTTTGTAATATTTAGAGCTGTCGCGGGTAGCTGTTTAATACCCGGTATACCCAGCATGTTTTTTGATACTTGGTACTAAGCAAGCCAAACAAAAATCTTTATCGGTACCCGGCTTATAAATTAACCTAAAAAAAATATTTTATCACCTTGCTTTTTGTCAGAATTTAAAAAACGGGAAACTGTTTCAAAAATAGTCGAGCAGTTTGAATCACCAATTGACAAATTATACCTACTCTAGTTTTCTCCGTAATTATGAGAGGGTGAATTTTGATATATAGTATATGCTATGAAGTACATATTTTTTTTCTCACAATGGTCTCTAATGACAAAAATTACAATTTACTTCTTAGTTTTTATTATATTAATAAAAAAATACCTGGCTAATGTCAAGTACCCGGCTAGTAAAAATACCTGACCAAGTACCCGGCAGAGTACCCAATACCCTGTACAGTTAATCAAAAATTTCCCGATAAAATTTGTTACCCGTGACAGCTCTAGTAATATTCAAAATTTTGTGTTGTTATTTACTATATTTTTTAAAATTTATTGAGTGACATATCAAATAACGTCAGGAATTTAATTGAAACAAAATCGTACCATTGTTTGAAAGACGGCTCTTTGCAAATGAGATGTACACACTAAAAAGACCTACTTATTTTTAGTTTAGTTTTAGTTTCCCTCTGTATCGTCATGCTTATTCAGATATGAAAGTGGGTTGAATGAGGTTAGATGGAAATTTTGTAAAGAGATATGTTTTGTTGGAATCCGATTTTTTTAAATTGTATCATTAAATTAATTATAATATATCATAATGAAGTCGTATTTGGTAAATTTTCAATTGTATAAAAAACAAAATAAAAAAACTTATATAAATTTGTTTCAAAATTTATTACAGACTTGTAGTATTTAAATAATTATGAAAGTACTATTTATTTCACTACCAAAATTTAGTACGCCTAATCCATATTTAATTTAACTTGTTGCATATCTGACATGGTGTTCCGCAGAAAATCAGGGGATAGTTTCGAATTAAACTGTCCAAGCAAGCAAAGTGAGAGAGTGACCCGGCCTGGATTGTGGGTTCAGAAGAAATAAAAATTAAGTATAATAGTACAAATTAAAAAAAAAAAATTACTAGACACGATATACTCGGAAATATCAGTTGTAATAAGGCTTCTCAGGTAATCAACAAGTGAAAAACATCGGTACATGGAACAACAAGGTTAACTGTAGATATACTTGGAGTGAGTGAAACTCAACGGTCAGGAAATGGAGATTTTTGGTCAGATGACTAGTATTATCTATTCCAGTAGATAAAGACCAGGAAAAGCCCAAGTAGGATTTATTATATAATAAGAAATCGGGCCAACAAGTAATAAATATAATAGTTTATAATGACCTACTTGTACTGATGAAACTTAAAGTTAACCTAATGATATTATAATAATTATTTAAGTATACTTCCCAACAAAAGATGCAGATGACAATGATATAGAAGAAAAGTATGCGGGATTTGAAGAACTGTGCAATTTAGCGACTGGGAGTGATAACTTAATAATAATGGGAGATTGGAATGCTATTATAGGTAAAGGTGCTGATGATCAAGAAGCAGACTATGGACTGGGTACTAGAAATGAAAGATGAAAACTTGTAGATTTCTGTAAATAATATGGCACCATATGTATGCAAAACTTGAGTGTTGAACAAATTCTTCTTGAATTTTTCGAGATACTTGTAAATTACATTATAAAAATATTTAAACATCTTAATAACTATATATATATATAAAATCCTTTAAAAATAGAGTATGTGGCATCCTCCATTCTAATTAAAAAATAGTTTTTATTATATTTTTAAAAAAAGCTTTATTTTGATAAATAAATTACCAATATATAATAAATAAATATGTCATACATACAACATATTCTTTAATATGTACAATAACAGATATAAAATAAAAGTTCAAAATTGTAATACATTTAAATAAAATTGACTCATATTAATTTGATAAATATTTCGATGGTATAACATTTTATTGAGCTTCTAATGCAACTTTCTTTGGTGGTGATTTCTCTTTCTCTTTGATTTCTAAATCATATAAATATGTTTTAGTACATAACATATAATTTTATTAAATTTTTTACAATGTACAATTAAATAAATAATAATAGTATAACATGGAGAATTACCTGGGACAGTAACTGATAAATCATCCGATGGTATAGTTGGTAACAGGTCAATAACTTTTTGGTGTTCAACTTCAATCAATTCATTTAGTTCGGCTTCGACCGATTCTTCGTCCTCAGAAGACAAAGCTCCACTAAGTAAATCACTTATTTCCTATTTACAAATTGAATTAGTTAATTTTTATAAATATGTAAACTGTAATCATTTACTTTTTGTTTATCTATTCCTTCTTTAGTTTCATCCAAAAGTTGTTCAATTTGTTCTATATTTAACAATTCATTAGCTCTTTTAAGGGCTATGTTTCCAACTTTAAGTCCTTCAATAACCTACAAGGAATTTTATTAATTAAATAAATTAATTAAATTTTAATTTAAAAAAAAAAATAATATTTTTAGTAAATACTTTAGCTTCTATTTGTGCATATTCTAAATCTTGTATTAATTTTTCGATAGTATCTAAAGATGCTTCTGTACGCCCAAGCTGCTCTGTTTGATATTTTTTTTTTCTTAACAACAACTTTGCTTTGCTAGAATAATTGAAACATCAAATATTTAACAAAATATTCAAAAAAAATTTACAATTATTATTATTATTTTATTGTACATTTCTAAATGAATTAATATCATTTTTTCAAAGATCATTATTTTCAACACATCACAAAAAAATATATTGTCATCATCTCTACGGCATAAAATAATATAATGAATTTGCATCATAATAATATAAAAACCAAGATGATTATCCACAGTATTTGATGTAAAAACAGCAGATTTCTATTTATCCCAAAAAATTTTATGAATCTAGATAGTTGATTATTACAGTCTAATTCATGATACAAATATGTATTTATAGTCTATATACATCTTATTATTGTAAAGTAAATTATATTATTTATACTCTAGATAAAATGCTAAATACGCATCCGTTTAATAGACTTCTGTTTCAAAAATATATGTATATTGAATGCATTAAAATTTAATAATGAACAATTTACAATAACATACTCTCTTTTGTTTTCAGACAACAGTCTTTTAGCCAGTTCCCTTTCAGTTTCCAACAATTTTTCTACTCGTTGTTGATATCGCTTTAAAGTATCTCTTTGTTGTTTCATTTGCTGAAAAAATTAAACAAAAGGAACCTTAATATTATTATATTATTATACATAATATTAAAATATATTATAAGTAGGTAGGTAGATAGGTATATATTGCATAAATGTATAATACTCCAGTATTGGATACTATTGATGTAAAAAAATATATATTAAACAACTACAGTAATAAAGTCGTTAATATATAAAATATTATTACCAGAACTGCTCGATCATGTTCGGTGATTCGACTGACTTTTGGTTTTCCAAATAACATTCCCATATTGTTAACCGAGAAAAAATGTTTTCGAAAAACCCAAAACCAACTTGATATAGGTAATTAAATTACAAATGATGAAACATAAAACAGAATCTAATAGCTAGCTAGCTATTCTAATAAAGTAATATCATGACTATACACTATACAGTGTTCATTATATTTTTATTATAATAATTATTATTTATTCTATTATTTTATAATCAATGTAGTGATAAGCACATAGTATCACCACATATTATATCACAGTTTGATAATAGTAACATTAAATAATAAATTAATTAATAGTAATAATGTATTATTAAGTATATATCTGTGGTAATAGCGTATATTGTTTATATTATTTATTATTGTAGTTAATATATTCTGTGGTAATAATATATATATATAGTTCATCATGAGCAATGCATTTCTATTTTCTATGGAGCAGTGGGTCCAGGGCCATCCCAAAGAAAAATTTGGGGGTGAAAATTTAAAAAAAATAATATAAGTAATACTTCTCTAACAAAAATTAAACAAAAAAAAAAAGTACCTAATCAACTTATTTTGTATTTTGAAGACTAAAAGCCTAATCATTTATAGTTTGCAGACTTAAAATTCCGAAAAATACTTCTTTGCTGCATAATTTCTCGACAAAATTCCAAAATACTTTATTCAAAACACGAATAAGCAAAACAAAAAAAGCCATTGACTTTTTCGACTATTTGCCGACTGAACTTCATTTTGCTGAATGTTTTCCAAAGTTGTAAAGGCCTGAGTATCGCAACTAACTCTAAATTCTTTGAGGGGAGGGGGGCTAAATCCATAATATTGTCCAAAAAAACGTAAATTATCAAAAAAATTTAAAAAAGGTAATTTTTCGTTGAATTACTTCCCAAAAAAACAATCTTAACACAATAATTATTTTGAAACTCATTTATTTTATATTATATCAATTAGGTAGGTATATGAAAACAATTTTATTTTGGGAGGCTAAGCCCCATAGCCCCCCCCCCCATAGTTGCGCTTATTATCATGAATAATACCCACTTAACAATAGTTACCTATACCGTATTCTGTGGTAATAGATGTGGTAGTAGTACCTACTAGAGAACATAGAATACTCTATATGCTAGAGAATATTCTGTGATAGTATCTTAGTTCGTGGTGATACTGATAAGTGATGTTTCTTTTGATCACATGCAGATATACATGACAAAATAGATCTATTTTGTCATGCAGATATACATAATAAATTACAATAATATGAATACTGTCAACATTTATTACTTACAAATTACAAAATCATGTCAAAATGAAATGTAGATATAAAGACCTGCAATTTCTAAGGGCCGTGCGGCATGCGGACACTCTATTGGCCCGACCAGTATTGATATTGGACTGTAGGCCCGGATTTTTTTGGTCTTGTAATCTTTTCGTATCTATAGGAAAAAAAAGCAAATGAAAAATTCGAACAAAAAAAAAATGAATTATCTACCTATACGTAATTTTTTTGGTAATCGGAATAATAATTCCTAAATATTTGAAACGGCTGTAACTTGGTCAATTTTTGATTCTGGTATCAATAATGGGAATGGTTATTTAAATTTTTAACCCTTTCGGTGCGCGATTATGCAATGATTTGCGTTTTTTCAAATTGTAACCCAAAATTTACATATAGTTGTTGTTAATTATATTTACACGATAACATAAATAGAACATTATATAGATTTTCGCATACCTCGTTGGCCGTAAGCGCATCCACCAATATGGAAATTTACTAAGAAAATTAAAAATTAAGTAGGAGCCGTTCGAGCCAAAATGGCTCTCAGTAATATCAAAAGTCCAAAAACCGAAAAAAAAAAAAGGATACAACGAAATAATGCAGGATCGCTTGAATGTCTTAGGTAAACGCTTTAAAAACAAAGAAATGACTACCTCTAGGTAGTACATGATTTTTTAAGAACTGTGAGCCATAACATCCGTTATAAAATATAACGGTTTATGATAACTATGGAGGTATATGATGATTTTAATATAATTTATTGTAAATATTTGACGAAAATCGTCGTATTCGTGTTCTATGATTGTAACGTATGAGGTACGTATTATATTAATTATTATATTTGTGAATTAATTTATTAAAGGATGTTCAATGGTTATGTTTATATATAGGCCACTGGTATTATGAGCGATTGTAAAATCCACCCGAAACGGCCAGGTAAAAAAAAGTCTATAATAAATTCCACCCCGAAAAAATAAATATTTTTAAACTAAGTATTCAGTGTCTGTACGCGGAGTGTTATATTAGTAGGTATTTGTAAGTTACAAAATGAACGATCACGGAACAATCATCAGACGACAATCGTCAATCATGTAATTTCTTATCGGTTTTTACTACAATATTTCGTATCTAATAATTGGCTAATCGACAGCAGATAGGAATATTGTATTATAAATTGTTTTAATCACTTGTTTGAAACACACGTGTTAAACGTTCCAAAGCTGTATTCCACACATATTATAATGGCTCAATTTATCGAATCTGAACGTGAAAATAAACTTCTACTATTAGAAAATTGTAAATTTTCCAAAGTAGACCACTGGTTTCTGATTTAATTAAATGACGGTGTGTAAATAAAATATACAAAGATTTCGTAAAAACCATCGATAAGAGTAAGAACAAAATCTTGTTCATAATCATAGTGTAAATAGGTAAGTAAAATGTATTAATATATTTTTCTCATGAATCATACATTTTTGGCATAATTCTATTTTACGCCTCCGATTTTATTATTTTTATTTTTGCTCAAATGTGTGAAACGCAACGTATAATGTAAGTATCGTTTTATGTAATCAAATAAAAATTAAAATCGATTTAACTTCGAAACCGAAAAACATTTCTAAATAAAAAACAGAGTATAAAAGCACATATTTTTAACAAAAAAAAAAATAATCGCCTGTGGTGTAAATTAAATTAGTTCCCCAGTATTTGATGAGAAAAAGTCGATTTTGAGTTTTTTTTTATTAAAAGATTAGGTATATATGTTATATACATTATATTCTTTTATTATCTTAATAATATTGACGACGCGGTGTAGAGTAAAAAAAAGTAAAAACATCGTAAATGCCGTTTATGGAATTTTTCAGGTGAACGAAAAAATATTTTTGTACTATTTTTACTAAATGAATTAATAGATTTTTATTGTAAATAGGAAATAATAATAATAAGAAAAACATTTTTTTATGTTCGTTTTAACAATAATGTCGTTTACACTTTTTTACTTTTTGATCTAGAATATAATAATAATAGAATACATTTTCATTAAAACCCCAATTTTGATGACTTTTTCGCTGTTTTTACTCTTCGCCATCGATATAATATAGAATCTAAAATTATAATTGTGTTCTTAGTGATCAAAATATACAAAGACATATTGTATCTGTATTTTCAAAATGCAAAGCTATTGAAGATATTAATGGAAAACCTAATAAAATAGTGTGTGTACAGTGATTAAAAGAAAAAATATTACCTTAAGCCTTGGTGATTATTATTCCGGGATTCCATTTTTTTATTTACCTAATACTTAGATATAATACTATATGGGTATTATAGGTAATATAGGGTAATATAACCTTTAAGTTAAACCTAACCTATAGGTCTTTAATACTTGGATTAATAAATAGGCATATAATAAATAAATAATTAGGTACAAATTTTGTACTATTGATTTTTATTATTAAAATTATAGACCTGTATAGGTATCTATTCTGTCTCATGTTCCCGAACTCTTCGAATCAATAGTCTATAAAATATAAATATATCCAACCATCTGTCAACACCATTATTATGGACGAACAATATGGTTTCCGACCATGTAGGTCAACCGCTGTCTGTTCCATTACCTTTTCGAATTATGTTGTTTTTGATGCTTTCAATTCTCATTCACAAGTTGATGTAATCTTCCTGGACTTTGCTAAAGCCACTTATAACATTATTAAAAATTCTAGGAGACTTTGGATTCAGTGAACCTTTGCTCTCTTGGTCCCAATCTTTCATTAAAGATAGAATCTCATGGACCTACCTCCATGGTGTTAAATCTGACTCATTTACTCCTCCATCTGGTGTTCTTCAAGGCGGTCACCTTTCATCCCTACTCTTTCTAATTTATGTAAATAATGTTAACCGCACACTTAAGCACAGTCGACTTCTTGCATTTGCTGATGATTTTAAATTATTTTTACGTGTATTATTACCTCTATTAATTGTTGTAAACGGCTACAAATTGATCTCAATAATTTAGTCATATGGTCAAATAATCTAAGCCTTCAGCTGAATGTTTCTAAGTGCCTATAACCATGTCATTTACAAGGCTTCGTAACCCAATTAATTTCCGTTATACTATCCATTGATTTGATCTGCCCCTAATTAACAATACCATTCGTGACTTTGGCTTTACTATCCGTCCTTCATTAAGTCCTAATACCTAGGTATACATATCGAAATAGCCTGTTGTAAATTGCTGAAAATGTTAGGATTCTTAAAACGTATTTCCTCTGAATATAAATTATCTACGTCTCTAAAAACTCTATTGCTCACTAGTTCGACCAATAAGTATACTAGAATACGGTTCTCAGTTCTCTGGGATCCATGTACGTACTGCTGATGCCTGTCGGCAATTATAGAAAGAGTTTAACTTAAATTCATCAAACATGTCGCTTTTATCTTCAAAATTGATCAGGTACCGTACGATTACGTATACCTGTCATTAAGAAACTCAATTCAGTTAGTTTAGTTGATGGTCGCGATTAAAAAAAAAAATTGAACTTTTATATAGGTACCGGTACCTACTAACTACTAATATATTAGTTAATTAATAATTATTAATCAATAGTTATTCATAAATCAAAAAACCCATATTACGCTTAATTAAAGACAGTTTTTTTGTAAACTTGTCTTTAAGGTTTAATTCCCGGATGACCCACAATAGATTTTATTTCGTGATTAATATACCTAGCTTATGTGGTTGACGGACACTTATTTGTACGGTCACGTCGAAAAAAAGAAAACCGCGGACAGTTTGTACTATTTCAGGTAGTGACAAAATTTTTATGGCGGACATTTTGTACTATTTCAGGTAGTGACGAAATTATTATGGCGGACACTTTGTACTATTTCAGGTAGTGACAACATTTTTATGGTGGACACTTTGTACTATTACAGGTACCTAGTGACTATTACTATTTAAAAATTACAAAAATTTAAAACTCAAAATAAAAAAAAATTAACAACTGCGAATAGTTGTAGCGTGTATTATGTACTATGTATTAAAATCATAGAAATTATATAAAATTTAGTTTTATTATAAAATATTAATAATACAACTATATAAGTAGATATTACAAAATATTTAAATTAAAAATATCAAAAATACTATTATTACGGTGGAAATATTGTACCTACTTATTACGTCATAAAAATATTTAAATTATAATATAAAAAAAGTTAAAAAAAGTTAAAAAATGTAAAAATTAAAATTCAGGTTAGGTTAAATAAAAAAAATTATTATAAAAATTAAAATTAAGGTAATTAAAACAACTTAAAAGTATAACAAATATTTTCCAAAAATTTTTGATTGGTAATCATTTTGCTTTCGTGCTGAATACAGTTTTCATAAATTCGTTTCTTCATATTATTGTTTGTTTTTAACTTATTCTTTTTCATGTGTGTAGCACATTCATCTAATTGTAATGATCTTAAAACGGTCCAAAAACTTGGATTGGCTGATCCTACTAATTTATTAAATGAACTATTCCATCCCTCGCAAAAATTATTGGTCCTATATGAATGGTTCAATGTTTGATACCTGGCATTCCAAATTTCAAGGGAGTCTCATTTTCTAGCCTGACCTTTACATTTAGACAAAAATATGTAATTATAAAATTTTTAGACAATTAAACGATAAAAAAATTTTATTTGAAACTTTTTGTCGTAGGTATAATATTTATTGATATTTTTAGAAAAAAACAAATTTGGGGGGAATTAATCCCCCCCACAAATTTATGAAAGGGGACGGGCGGAATTTTTTTTTTTATTAGGGTATATCCTTCGATAATTTTGCCGCTCATCACTTAGCCTTTTTAAAAAAAAATTTTATCCCTCCCACGCTACACCGGGAGCATTAATGCACTCGTATTATTGTGTATTTTTATGGATTGATATATAAAAAATCGTAAAACAGTGGTTTGTGTATAAAAAATACATCATTTTAAAGGAAGTTTCTTCCTCTACAATTTTTTTTCCTTATGCTATTAATCGTACGACGAATAAAAAGCGAGATATTTACGAAAAGGCTATTTTTTTTTTTGTAAAAAATCGAATTTTTCAAAAAAAGGCCATTTGGCAAGCCCTGTACCGTGGAAATGGTCACTAATACACGAAAAATGAATGTTACATTTTTTTTAGATAATTATCTCTTCTATTAGTTTTAATTTAAACTTGTTGTCGTACGACCATTAAAAAGCGAGTTATTCACGAAAAGGCTATTTTTTGACCTTTGACCCCGAAAAAACCTCTGTTCCGGACCTCGTATCGATGGCGACTTTTTTTTGGTTAATCAGTGCCCCAAGACGAAACTTTTCCCCGAGTTTCAAAACTTCATTATTTTTTGTAAGTTCAAATACCCCATTGACTGGGCTAATAGTACTATATTTACTTTTACCACAGAACCGTCTATATTTTATTTGATATTTTCTTTGGTGATGGTTTCCATATACATAAATATATTTCTGTATGGGTATTAGGTATATATCTATTCTATATTTCTATGGTTTCAAATTTCCATTTTCCAAGTTTATTGTTTAACGGTTGACATATGGCATAAACAAATTAATGTGCCTAGCCGTTGTTTGATGTTT